>LPNX010910436.1:76539-99452 GCA_001517045.1 Pseudotsuga menziesii | reverse complement strand
GACACGTGGAGGAATATGCGAGAGGAGAGGAGTTGAAGGGGGAAGGGTGTAGCTGGGAGGAACTAGTGTGGGGGTGCAAGCAGGAGCGCGGATTCTTGGAAGGGAGCATGTGATAAGGAGAGCGGAGGTCACAAGGAGAGTACTACAGTTGTAGGTGGTGAGCCACGATGGAAGGGTATGCTGGAGAGGGCTGCGTGGGGAGTAGTGTGGAGAGGGAAACATAGTGGAGAGTGTTAAGAAGGTGTAGTAGAGGGAGGAGCATGGAGTGATATGGAGTGTGCCAGATGTGGAAGATGATGAGGGGCAGTGCAGAGGAATTCAGAGATTAATGGCAGTGAGGGATAAGTGTAGAGATGAAAATATTGGTGATGAAATGAAAGTGAATGGAGGGGAAAAAAGGAGAGACAAACACATGAGCCAAATCCTAGATCTAGTGAGTGTGTAGGGATGAGGAATCGAACCAACTCTGATACCAATGTCACAACCGTATCCGGTTGAGAACTAAGAAGCGAGTCTGACTTCCATGGTTGAGAATAAATAATAATAATATATTGATAGATGATGATAAAATATTACAACGAAGCTCACCTTTATAAGAATTGAGCATGCATACTGAAGAGTTACACCCTTTCACCTTAGTAAATAATAATTTATTATTAATAATTAATATATCATTTAAATATTCATAACATTAAATAAATTATATTAAACAAAATAACAATAAATCAATTACCATTATGAGATAATATAATTACTAAAACATATCAACACAACAGGTAATAAACGAGTTATAAATATGCAAACTCATAGATCTAAAAAGATTATAATAACGTAATATATAAACAGAGAATAAGTCAAATAAGATTAATAATCTTGAAAGTAATGTTAGAATAATCAACCCATAGTTAGCTACCTTAGACGTTAATTAATCCATTTTTGTCTTATTTTCCTAGTTTCCATATTCCACCTTATGCAAGTTGTCATCTACACATCCATAGTGGTCAAACTTGCTAATTTTGAGTCATGGAGCGCTTGGGAAACCTCCTAGAATCAAATCTGCTTTATTCCTGGCCTCCCTAGCGCATGTCTACTTTTTCTGCTTTATTGCCTGCTTTTTCAGTGTTTTAAAGCAATTGGGAAAGTTTGAATGGGTGAAGTTAACTTGTTTTTTGTCCTCCACATCCTCCACTCTTTTCTCCTATGAAAAGCATGTATGAGTTTTCCTTCCATCCACTATTATCTTGCCTAATTTATTTTTCCAATTCGTGAGCTCCTAGACAGTTTTGGAAATTGCTTTATGCACATATGGGGGATTTGCTTAGATTTAGTAAGCCTGCTTTTGACTAGATTCGAATGGCATATTCATGCATTTGAATCCCTCATGTAATTATTTATTGTGGCAGCCTATGAATTCACAGGGTTGGATATTGTACACTTATTCAATACAGTTTAGTGTTCAGCTCCATTATTCAGTCTCCTTTGTGAGTAATTTGAATGTGTAATTGGAAATTGTTGTGAGTGTAATTTTTCTAACACCTGGGTTCAATTTCCACATGGTATCAAAGACTTTGTAGATTGATTTCTCTCCTTCCAATTTGTTTTGCAGGTTTGACATCATTGACTGGGAGCATTCTGCTGACTGACGGGATAATTTCTGAGCTATGGATCAATCTCAGAAGATCGTCTTAACTCCATTTATTTTCTTTGAATGGAAAGAAGAGATGGAGATACTGTTTAGAGCGAAAGGCATCTACAGAGTGACTATGGAAATAGAAATAGATCCCAATGCAACTGTAGAGAAGATAAAATGGCACAATAGGCGGGATGAGGCCTATGGTCTCCTGTGTCTGAGCATATCCAGAGACCTCCTTTTCCATCTTGATGGATTGACATCACCGAATGAAATATGGGAGAAGCTTGTTGATATTTTTGAAAAGACAGATGATAGGAGGGGACATCAAAGTGAAAATGAATTGATCTCCCTGAGTCCCAATCACGGGGACTTCACTTAGTGAACATCTCACATAGCACGTGCGATTGTGGGATATTAAATAATACCCTTAATTTCCAGAGATATTGACCCAAAATATTTTTGTTGAAACCCCCTCCAAATACTTAAAACCTCCTCCCCACCCCTTTTTATACCTCAATCCTTATAAACCACCCTACCCACCCCCACCTTAAACCCCTCATTCCCCCAATACCTGCAATATATTGGTTCAATTTTTAATAATTTTAGAACCCACAATATGAACTAACGTGATATGATATTGGTCAACAAGTGAAGCCCCCAAGGTCCCAATAGCTTTGAATCCCTGCAACTCTATTTTTCCAAGTTCAAAGCACTTGTTTTGTAGCTAAAATAATGTGGGATCTAAAAGAAGGATGATCAGCTGGTCTTGGCCATACTCTCGAAGCTTGGCCCTGACTATTCAGTGTTTGTTTCGACCTTCTATGCCACAAAGTTGATAGCTCAATCCTGGAAGATGCCTAGCCTTGCATATTTCATGGAATCTCTCACACAAGAACAAGATAAATTGGTGATGATGGGCACCATCAAACCATCCAAAGACCAAGATCTAGTTGCTGGAGATTCGAGGGTGGATTCAAAAAGAAAGAAGAAAGCTAAAAATCCACTTGAGCAAAAGAGAGATAAGAACAAGTCTCCGGAGGAGCCTCAAGGTTCCAAGAAGAACTACCAGAAGAAGAATAACAAAGGAGAAATGAGCAAGTGCGCATACTGTAGTAAGGGAAATCATTTTGAGAGCTCCTGCATGAAGAAGCAAATAGACATTCTGACCCAACTCCTGGAGAAGAATGGCATCTCCCTTCCAGATAGCTCAAAGAAGAGAGAAGGAGGACCAAGTTCAGAAGATAGAGAGAGAGTTCATGCATTGGTTGTTGGCACATCAAGCTCACCTAGTTTCATCATTGATTCTAGAGCTTCAAGACATATGGTTTCGACGAAGGAGGCATTCACCTCACTTGACATGTCGAAAGGTACACCAATAGTACTGGGAGATGACTCTCTCACTGAAAGTTTGGGCAAAGGGAGGATTGATCTTGACCATGGTAAGTTCAGCAATGTGTTGTATGTTCTAGGTCTTGCCTCTAACCTCTTATCAGTGTATCAGATGACCCACCCAGGGTCTCCAAAGAAGGTCATATTCTCCCTTGATGAAGTTGAGATCACAGAGATCTCAAGTGGTAAAGTCATTGCAAAAGGAGTTGCAAATCATACTTCGAAGGTATACATGTTCTCACACTTCCTACCCTACTCAAACCCCTCTGCTCTTCTGATTCATGCTAATGAGGAAAGCAATATTTGGCATGAAATATTTGGCCACCTAAATTACAAGTATATTTCTAATATTAGTGAAAAATAAATGGTCATAGGGTTACCAAAGATTAAGTTTTCCAAAGGAATCTGTCAAGGTTGCATCCTAGGAAAACACCCAGAGCATAAATTTGAGAGAGCTAGTCATGAGAGAACCTCTGCACCTCTTGAGTTGATCCACAGTGATGTTTTTGTCCCATTTCCTCATATGTCAATGAGTCAGGCCAAATATGCATTGAATTTCATAGATGACTTTTCTAGGTATTGCTGGGTTTACTTCCTGAAACACAAGTCTGAAGTTTTTGGCCTCTTCAAAGTCTTTAAGGCTTTGGTTGAAAACTAGTCTGGGAGGAAACTCAAGGTCCTCATATCTGACAATGGTGGTGAGTATGTCAAGTATAAGTTTATTCAATATTGTGCAGATGCAGGTATTCAGATGCAGCATTCTATCCCTTACACACCATAGCAGAATGGTGTTGCTGAGAGGAAGAACATATCACTGAAAGAGATGGCAACCTGCATGATGGAGGCTAAGACTTTGCCACCAAAGTATTGGGCTGAAGCTATAAAATGTGAAGCCTATATCCAGAATAGGTTTCCTCATAAACAACTTGATGGTATGACTCCTTTCGAAGCATGGAGTGGGCACAAGCTAGATGTGACCCATTTCAGGATTTTTGGCTCAAGGGCTTGGGCTAGAATTCCAGCAGAAAAGAGGAAGGATTTGCAGCCCCAAAGACAAGAGTGTCTATTTGTTGGGTACTCTAAAGATTCAAAAGGGTACAAGCTGGTCAATTTGAGCACAAATAAATCCTTCATTGAAAGGTGTGTTCAGTTTCAAGAAGAGCCCCTAGCAGCAGTGGAAGTTGGAGAATCCTCTTCACCACCAGAACCTCTGAATGTAAGTGAAGAGATAGTTGAACATGCTGATTCTGATATGTCTGATAATGATGATTTTATTGCAGATCCTAACAGCCCTACAAGGAAAAAATGGGAAGCCAAGAACATTCATGTAGCTGGAGAACTAGCTGGAAATCCTAATGACCCTAGGAGGACTAGATCTCAATTTGAGAGTGCTCTATGCATGAAAGATCCTATGTTTGCTGAGAAATGCTATCTGAAGGTTGAATCAGATCCACAAACATATGAATATGTAGCAAAAGATCCAAGATGGAAAGCATCCATGAAGGAAGAGTTCATCTCACTCCAGAAGAGCAACACTTGGGAGCTGGTTGATCTTCCCCCAGGGAGGAAGCTAGTTCAGTGTAAGTGGGTGTACAAGACCAAATTTGCTGCTGATGGTTCACCTCTGAAGTACAAGTACAGATTGGTATCTAAGGTCTATTCACAATTTCATGGCATAGAATACAATGAGACGTTTGCACCAGTGGCAAAGATGGACTCCATCAGGCTAGCCTTAGCCATTGCAGCTTGTTGTAATCTCACAGATCACATAAGGTTATCAATAATACATACTAAAACATACATAAATATAGAACAAAGACAAGAGACAAGAACATATAGGATCAAACAGATTATATTAATACAATGAGTTCATACAAAGCAGAGAACTGAACTGAGTTCTCGTTTGGCTCAACAGCCTAATATATACAATTTACAGATGGTTACAAAATAACTACCTGTCGGTTCGGTGAACCGATGCGACTTTAGATGGCCGACTTAATCTCTTTAGTTTATTCGATCGACCGACTTAGTCGGCTTATCGAATAAGTCGTCCCATCGACTTAGTCGACTGATCGACTAAGTTGGTCCTCGTTCAAGTCGACTTATCGACTTGCTCCTTCTACATCTCCCCCATGAAAAAAACGTTTCTTCATCCCGAAGAAACAGGGAGGTACAAAATTTGTTTGTCTGGTCTTCAATATTTTTATTGTGGTGGGCTGTGAAGACAGATGGTTGGTATTTTCTGCACATAAAACTCAACAATGGCTGGAGCTGTGATGGCGAGGTGATGTTGGAAGTCTGTCCAACTCTGCAAAGCTTTCTAGATTTCTATGGCTAATGTGGTTAAGCTTGACAACACCGACATCTTCTCTGAGATGGGGACTTCCGCGATCTTTTCCATGTTGGGGCCCAGGAACTGGTTCTGCTCTTCTGTTGTGTCGATGAGTCATTTCATCTGTTGGAAGATGATGTCGAATTTCTCTAAGTTGGGAAGAGCTTGTTGCACCCACTGATGTGCTTCCCGTTCCAGTTTCTGCAGTTTGTTGGTTTCCAGCACTATCTGTTCTTCTATTGTCGGCCTAAGTGCTGCCTCCATGGTATTCCTGCTCTCCAAAGCCTGAATCCCTTGCTGATTCTGTCGTGTCTGTTGATAAACTTTCCCATAGTGAGTAGGCTAGTCTCTTAAGACTTCTTCGTTGATGATAGACTCCTCCATATGGTCCTGTAGTACTTTATATGCTTCGTAGAATGCAGTGTGTTGTGCCAGTAGTATTCTGGCAGTATCCTCTTTCTGTTCCTCCTTGGTTTCCTAGAGGCACGTCTGGATGGCCAACACCATGCTCTCAAATAACTGGTATGCTCATTCAAGTGGTCTATCGGTGTCAACTTCTATGGGGCCTGGTATGATGGACTGAGCTAAAGTCCTGCATTTGTCGAGAAACTCGACCTGTTCTGTATTTTTGTCTGTGAGCTCTTTAGTTTTCCGCTTAGTCCTTGTCTTGGATTCTTTGGCTACAGTTTTGAGGAGTTGGCCCACCTCTATGTCAGTTAAGGAGCTTGCATATTTCAAGCTAATTTGAATTTTGGTAGTCTTTCCATGATGCTCATTCCTCTTTTTGTGCTTTTCTGCTTCTGTCTCCTGTGTACCTGCAATAGTTGTGGTGGGGCTTTTGGTTTGCGAGATGGAAGTCGAGGGTTTTTCTGGCTGGGGAGGTGGTATGAACACTTTCGACTGTGTGGATGTAGTTGGTTGGGATAGGTCTATCTATGAAACTGGGGGTGGTGGTGGTGATGGAGTGGGGGAATGGTCGGGGGTGATGGGTTTGGGGGAAGTACAGTGTGGACTTACGTCAAAAGGTATGTCTGCTTCCAAAGGTGTAGTGGTTGGTAAGTTATCCTGGAGTTTGGGGTCGGTCAGTCCGATAGTAGACTGCACTTGTCCAATCACGTCGTCTTCTTGGTTGGATTGTCGAGTGAAGGTCGACATGATGTGTACGAATACTGTGGGTTGTATTCTACTAGCTGTGTACATGGGAGCCTAGGTGGTAATTTTTTGGGCTGATTGAAACAACACAGGCAATGTCTCAAAGAACACTTTTAGGTCGGTGTCTTTATCAACCTTTTCTTTTAACATCTCTGGCATTGTGCTTTTGTATAAGTCGAGGGGGCTGACCGATTATTGTGCCGGTGCTTGCTATTCAACTATTTTTGTCGGCAATGGAGGTGGAGGGGTCGACATAAGATCGACGACGTTTTCAGGCGTCGTTGTTGTTTTTTCCCTCTTTGGTCGACCTTCAGGGCCCCTGCTTCCACAAACCGCTGGAACTGAGTTTCAACCGGCACTTTATTTGCGGTGGCATCCTCTATAATGTCAATGGCCGTAGCTACCAGTTCTTCTTCATCATCGAATGAGTCAGCAATGATAAGTTTTTGCTTACCTTTTCCTTGTTGTTATTTCTGTGCTTTGATTTTCTTCCTTGCTACTGCTATCTCATTGGCAAGTTTCTGAATGATGCCTCTTGACAGAGCATACTTAGGGTTGTCGGGCTCAAATTCACCCATTGGTTCCTGAGTTGGGGTGACACTTGCTAGAGTTGGAGGAGTTGTTTGCTGCTGTGGGTCAGCTACCTTTGCGGTCGACGGTTTGATTGTTATTTGTATCCGACTAGTGGGTTCCACCGATATGTCCTCCGACACAAATGTGCTGATGTAGAGGTTGAGCTTGTAGTATTCCTCTTTCTCTTGGTCGGTGAGTGGCTCCTGGATTGAAAAGTCAATCTGTTTTGCTGCTTTAGGCACTAATATTTTTGTCTTAGCCTATCGAGACAATTCTCGAAAGATTTGGTCGACAGTCGGGTAGTAGTCGAGGGCTTTGGCATTGGAGGCCTCACCCTGCATATACCACACCGAGGTATGGTCGAGATCCAGCTGGATGTGGGAGTTCGCTGGTAGATTTCGTCAGATGTTTTAAGGAACCCTCCATCTAGTTGTGCGAACCTTTAGCTATTGGAACCAATTTTCCAAAAACACTTTCCCGGACGGTGATCTCATAATCTCTTTGACCAGTCCTTCCTTGATTCTGACTGGTACAGGGTCTCCTTTGTTGGATAGGCCAGTCAGTTTGGAGATGTCATCCCCAGAAATGTCGATCGGCTCATCAAAGTAGAACCGACCATTGTGATATTGGCTGATAATGAATTTCACAGCAGCTTCTTTTGTCCCACCAAAGCTTGCCATCAGTGGTGCATTGGCATATCCAAAGAGGGTGTTGCGTCAGAATTTTTTAACTACTTGATTCATTTTCTTGTCGACAAAGGCCCATTCTTGGATCTCGACCCAGATTTTTGGCCATGGGCCCTCCTGTACTTTGGCATTTTTGATTTTCTTTAGTCTGCGGACCAAAGGTGTATCCATAGCCTGTATCTCTTTTGCTTTGGTCGATGCTCTGGTCTATTTGGGGTCCATTATGTCTGTTTGGTCGAGGATATGAGAGGGTTCTTGATTTTTGGTCGACTGAGTGTTGGAGTGCTCTGTGTGTAAAGGGTGTGGTGAATGAACCTTCGATGGCCCAGTATTTATAGGTGCTGGTGTGGTTGTGTGCGGTAATGGATGTATTAATGGCAGACTTGACATTCCAGCTATAGTACACGAGTGTGAACTAATGGAAAATTTCTTTCGGCGCTCGAGGTTATAAATGCGTGATGGGATTATCGAGGTCGTCGGCTGGTGTCAATGTGAAGGATGGTCGACAGGACTGGGAGATGAAGATGGTCAATGGTCATGATGGCGGTTGTCGAAGTGGTGTTTCCCTGTCATGGTTTTGTGTCTGGAGTATTTTGTTTTGATTTTTGGAATTTTTAGCTTTTTATGGATTTTGGTCGCCGGTTACGGTCGTTATGTGATTTTTTTTTCCAGTTTCTGTAACGTTTTAATCGAGCTCCATTTACGAGCTTCCGAAATATTAGACCCTGCATCGTCTTTAGTTGGACTGAACTATTGGGTTGTATTTCATTGACAATGTAAGGTCCCATCCACTCTGTGTGGAGTTTCTTAGGTTTTCCTTTTATCCGACTATTGTAGAGTAAAGCAAAGTCATCGACCGCTAGGTTTTTTTTCTTGATATTGCGGTCGTGCCATGCTTTTTGTTGTTGCTTCTGAATTTCTTGGTGTTGTATGGCGATGAGTCAGCGCTCTTCCAGCTTATTAAGCTGAAGTAGTTGGTCCTTCCTTCCCTATTCGACATCGACATGGAGGATTTTTGCAATAGTAGGTGTTTGTTGTTGGAAGTGTAGAGGGAATACAGCTTCTTGTCCGTAGACTAGTCGAAAGGGGGTTTGGTCGATCGACCGTTTATAGGCTGTCCTGTATGCCCATAAGACTACAGGGATTTTCTCGTACCATTCGTCCTTGTTAGTATTACATATCTTAGTTAACCCTTTTGTCAATGATTTATTGAAAGCTTCAATTACGACATTCGACTGAGGATGATATGCTGTACTCCGTCGGTGGTCGATGTGGAATTGGTCGGTCAAATTTTTGATAGTTTTATTGACAAAGTGTGTCCCTTGGTCGCTAATCAATGTTAGTGGGAATCCGAATCGAGTGATGATATTTTCGTAGATAAGTTTGGTGGCTACCTCACTCGAACATGTATCGACGGGTTCAGATTCTGCCCATTTAGTGACGTATTCTATCGCAGTGATAATATATCTTGCACCTGATCTTTTTGCTAGGATAGGAAATGGTCCTACGAAGTCTATAGCCCAGATTTCAAATGTGAGACTAGGGTTTACTAATATCAAGGGCATTTCTGTACTTGGCAGAGGTCGACCAAGTTGTTGACATCTGTCATGTCGACTAACAAAACTTTTGCAGTCTCTGTGGAGTGTCGGCCACCATAATCCTGACTGTTGGATTTTATTTGCAGTTGTGTCTACTTGGAAATGTCCTCCTGCAGGTCCATAGTGTGCTTCATGCATAATTTGGTCTCGTTCATGTTCGAGTACACACCTTATGAGGATGTCATCTAATCCCATTTTGTATAAAAATCCATTGATGAGGATGTATGGTGCAGCCTTCATAGCTAATATTTGTTTCTTCTTGGTATTCATACCTTCTGGTGCCTGACCATTTTCTAAAAACTGAGCTATTTCCTCTAGTTCTGCTGGCATTACTTCTATGTGAAATAAATGTGCATCCGGTAAGTTTTCGTCGACTCCGGTTGGTTCCTCTCTTGTGTCTATTCGGGATAGATGGTCGGGCCCGAAATTTAGCTTTCCTAGTCGGACAACGACTTTGAACTCAAATTCTTGGAAGAGGAGTAGCCATCGACAAATTCTCCCATGATGGAGTGGTTTATTGACAAGGTATTTTAGGGCTTGATGGTCAGTATAGAATGTGAAGGGTTTGGATAAAAGGTAATGTCGATACTTTTGGAGGGAAAAGACCATACCTAAGGATTCTCTTTCTGTGGTTGAGTAGTTTATTTCATCCTTATTTAATTTCCAACTGCTGTAAAATATAGGATAATCCATCCCAACATCTCCTGGTTGAGTTAGAATTACGCCTATTTCTATTCCTGATGCATCGATATGCACATGGAATTTGATCGACCAGTTTGGAAACTTTAGAATAGGGGCTTCGACTAATTTTCTTTTCAAGTTTTTGAAAGAGATGTGGCATTCCTCTTTCCACTTAAACTCTTGATCTTCCTTTAGTAGTTCTTCCAGAGGATAGGTCATATCTGAATAGTGTCTTATGAATTTTCTATAATAGCCTGTATGGCCAAGTAACACCCTAACTTGTTTAGGGTTTATTGGTGGTTTCAAGTCGAGGATAATTTTAATCTTTGCAAAGTCGACCTTGATACCTTCTTTACATACAATATGGCCTAATAGTATCCCTATGGGAGTCATAAATATACATTTCTTAATGTTTAGGGAGAGTTGAATTTGTCGACACCTTTCCAACATAAGTCTGAGCCATTTGCAGTGGTCTTTTAAGGTAGAGTATATTGTCCAGTCGTCGAACTATACTACCATGGTCTTATATATGTATTCTTGGAATGTCTTGACAACAATTCGAGAAAACACTACAGGTGCGTTCTTTAATCCAAAAGGCATAACTCTGTAAGAAAAGGAACCAAATTCACACACAAATGTTGTCTTCTTTTGATCCTCTTTAGCTATTGGTACTTGGTTATAGCCTGAGAATCCATCTATGAATGAATAACATTCGTGTCCCGCAACTTCATTCAGGATTTGATCAGCATAAGGGGTTGGGAATGGATCTGTCAGTGTTACTTTGTTGAGTTCCCGAAAGTTGACACAAATACTTAACCTTGTCGGGTCATGTTTCTTGGGCTGTACAACCATTGGACTTGCACATTCTGACTGGTCGATAGGGTAAATGATCCCTACTGCTAACATGTTATCGATTTCCTTTTTGACTATTTCCTTGTACTTGTGAGCTAGTTTATAAGGTCTTTTCTTAACAGGTTGAATATCAGGTTTAGTATCAATTTTCATTTCTCCCATTTCTTGGACTAAGCCTTTTAGGTCTTTATAGTCCCTGGCAAAGACATCTTGGAACTCTTTTAGTAAGTTTACTATTTCTGTGGTCTGTTGTTCATTCCAATAGTCACCAATTTTTTCTAGTTTTGGTCGATCATCATTTGAGATGTCGACTTCTTTAGTTTTTATTTTGGCATCTAGCCACTCTGGTGCTTTAGCTTCATTAATCGGCCGAATTCCTTCTTTGAACTATGAAAATGTGGCAGGGAAGTTGGCTGTAGTCATTCTGTCAATATATTCTTTTTCTGTTGTTGCGATCTTCAGGATGGATCGGATAGGTTTTGTTGTTTCGATGTGGTTGGATTTCCATCTGAAGCTCTTGCCTTCTGTGTTTTCATTTTCTAATTGTAGATGGGTCGACTGTGGTTTTGACCATGTTTGTATATTATTATAGTCCTTTATTTGTCGATGATCTTGTAAGGGTTGATTTTCAGTCGGTTGGATGAATTGTTTAATTTGTTTTGCTGTCTCAACCAGAGCTTCATTTTGCGGTATGAAATTGAAGTCTTTAATAAAATTCTCCCTGAGTTCGTGCCATAAGAAGGTTTCACCTCTAGCTTCTTACATCTTATACCACTTGTTGGGTAAGTCGGCTAGGGTTGAGGGGAACAAATGTGGCCAGGCTCGCTCATCCTTGTATCCCAGTCTTCTCCACTCCTTTTCACAGGTTTTGATGTGTTCTTCTGGTTTTTGTCCTTGGGGAAAGATAGGTATCTGAGCTTGTTGGGTTAATTTCTTTCCTCCGAACCTCTCGACAAAGTAAGTCGAAGCAGTTGTCCAGGTCTGTAGTTTCGTCTGATGGGTATCCCACCATCTAGCTGCTTGACCTGTAAACGTTTCAACTAAGCTTTGAAGTCGGCCATGTTCACCAATATTTTTAGATACTTGCTCAATATGCCCGACTGATGATTCCCTCTCCTTATACCTTGGTAGTTGTGGAGCATTTAGGTTAGTTGGTTGTAAGGTAGGATGTTCCCTGATTTTCTTTTCGAATATTTTTGGGATAATGGATACTACAAAGTACTGTTGGGTGGGTCTTTTCTGGAATTTTTGTATGGTCCAACACCCTCTTGCTTGTGTCTTGTAATTCTCAATCTCCCAGTCGTATAATTCAGCATCTGAGTTATAACCAACTGAGTCTTGGTTACCTAAGTTGAGTTCTCCATGGATGTTTGGTTCTGTGTAGTCTGCATTGTTGTGGATTTGGTAAAGTTGTCTAATATCGACTTCTCAATCAATAGGTTCGGTCCAAGGCTCTCCTTGGGATGGATGAATGGGTACAATGAACTTTTGACCATTTCCTTTTAGTTTGATTCATTCCTTGTCCAATGATATGGATGCTTTCATCTTCCGACCCCAAGGTCGACCGACTAGCACTAGGAAGGAGCTAGAGCCTTCTTTTGGGTCAATAATTTAAAAATCAACCTTGGTTGAGATTCCCTTGATGGTCGTGTTGACATTTTTCCAGACTCCAATGGGTTCAATTAGGCCTTGATCGGTGAGTTTCAGGTATATGCCTGGCTCGTAGAGTTGAGGTCTACCCATCTGTTCCAAAGTATCCCGAGTCATGATATTTACCTGTGAGCCGAAATCGAGTACTACTTGTCGGATGTGGTAACCTTCGATTTCTAGGTCGACAAGTGGGTCGGCATCACTTTTATCTTTTTGATTCAAGCTGCAGATGTTTTTAGTTTGTTTTTTTGGGTTTGTTCCTTTTATTTCATGTAATAAGTCAATGAAGTGCGATACTGTTTTGTCTGTTTGAACAAGTTGGATTAGTTGATTTATTGTGTTGGGTTTACTGTTATGGAGGTCTTCTTGTCATGCAATGTCTTGAAAGACGTGGGTTTCCTGTTTATATGTTTGGTTTTCCTTTATTGGGTCAGGATAAACATTTGTGTCTTTAATCTTACTAATTTTGGGGTTATCAAGTCCTGTTTTGGTGCCTTGTCGAGTTACAATATGTAGATTAGTGGTTATTACATCATTCTTTTGCACACAAGACAAGACATTAACATTTTTCTTGGTATTAATTTTTTCTAACATAGTAGGACAATCCTCTAACGAGTGATCGCCTACTCCACAGTGGGTACATAATTTGAGATCAGTCCTGTCCTTGTATGGTCAGTTTGTATACCGATGACCTTCTTTGTAACATGTGAAGCACTGAGTAGGTCGATGCAGCCGTATGTCACGATTCCCAGGGAATTGACCTCTTCTTCTGTATCCTTGGCGTTGATTGTCGTACTGGCGGTCATATCGTTGGCCATCGTATCTTTTTCCGTTCTGATAATTTGTTGGATTGTTTTGCTCGTTATGTTGTGCCACTGCATTTTTTTGGTATACTGTGTGATAGTTCTGTCGTTTCTTTAGGTTTAACTGATAGTTGACAGTGTTATGAATTTTGGTTTCACAGATGGTGCACCAGGAAGCCTTGCCATTCTTCATGTTAAATGGGCAGTCGGCTTTAGAGTGATCTCCGTGTTCCTGGAAAATATCGCAAAAGGATTTGTTCTGTACAAAGAGGATGTCTTGTCAGCTATACTCTTATCGACAGTTATCTTTCGAATGGCCATTAGTTGAGCATTTGGTGCACTAGATCTCCTGATTCTTGAGGCTAAGCTCCTTCAGAGACTTCTGTACATTCTTGAGCTGCTGTTCCAATCTATGGTCTGTGGGGTAAGCAGGTATGTCTTCGTTTATCTCCACCTGAAGATATTTTGTTAGCGCATCCTCATATGTTTTGAACGTCTCCAGACTAATGTATTGGCGTACTTTCTACGATAGTCCTACAAGAAACCATTGAATTAGTAACTGTTCATCAATAACGTAATCTAGCTGGCTTAGTAGGTCTTTCCAACGTTTATCGTAGTCGCGGATGGTCTCCCTTGGCTTTTGTGATGTGGTTTTAAGCTTCTTCGTGACCAGGTGCTTAGCATCTGGAGTTTTAAAAAATGACAAAAATTGCACCTTAATCTCGGCTTTTGTCACTCTGGGTTGTCTTTCTAAAAATGTCATGTACCATGTCAATGCCCTTTTCCTTAAGGCTCCCGCGAACTGTGCCATTTGTCGATCTTCATCTGTAACCTGGTTGGCTTCCCAGGTCGACTCGCAGATGAACCAATGTCGTCTGGGGTCTTCATCTCCCTCATAAAGAGGAATGTGAGTGGATTCATGACCCATTTCTGAATCACTTTCACTACTCTTAGAGGGTGGAAGCGGTGGAGGTGGGGGTGTTGAGGAGGGTGGTGGGGTTATTAGTGTATTCGTGCCTACGGAATTCTGATTGACGGAACTTCCATTTTCCTCGGTTGTCGAGTCATCGTCGACTTGCAGTCGGTTGATGTCAACTTCTGGTGTCGATGGTCCACTGCAATTATTTGTTCGCAGGTCTGATCGTTCGATTTCTTCTAAAGCTGTATTTGGCGGGGGGGGGGGGGGGGGGCGCGCTCCTTCATGTGCCGGTAAGAGAAAATGGATATTTCGGAGGGAGGCTACTGCTTGAAATGTCACCCAGTTCCCTTTCATTGGTCGGTGTATAATAAGGTGTCATCCAAGGTCTGGTTCGTCACCTAGTCGGCTCCATATAGTGAAGTCACCAGCTCGTAGTCGGAGGTCGTCTTCAACAATAGTCTGTATTCTAGTACTCAGATTTAATGGGGAAAGGGTTGTTCCTTCATCGAGAGCTCTTAGTTGGAGAGCTTCTGGCTGCTCTATCCATAATTATTCCTCCTTAGGGGATGCTTATTGCTCGACGCCCTCTTCCTGTTGGTCATGACCTGACTCTGGCAGATTTTCTTCCTTGTCATTCTACCTAGGGTTTTGTCCTCTGTGCATCTCTAAGGCCCTTTCTCGTTGTGCTTCCCTTCTCTTGTGTCTCTCATCCCTTTCTACTTTTTGAATGTCCGACATACTTTTGTACGATCTATCCTCTCGAGGTCCCTTTTGGTTGAATTCTCATTACTGGTGACTGTTATCTGGTTTGTGTCAACTAGGATCCACTATACTCTATCTTCAACACATGACCATCTACCCCCCCATTGCCTACCCGATGATTTTAGAAAGCCCGAATAGTTCGATTTATTTTCTTAGGAAGTATTCCCACTCCCTTTCTGCAATGAATTTGTCCCACTTCCTTTGCTTCTCCTCCCAGTTAGTGTTGGATGGCTGTTCGTACAGTGGTGGTCGAGGTTCAACAATGTGTCCTGCTCCTTTCTCAATCAAGAATTTGAACAACAAGGTCGGTAGGTAACACAAAAATTGTTCGGTGAACTTTGTGTAAAATTTCTCTTTGACGGTTTCCACCGAAGTTCTGTCTTTGACTGCTTGCTCCTCACAGAAGTTGTCGGCGATTTTCTCAAACCACTCCGACAAATTTGTCCTGCCTCCTCAGATCAGTTTCTCCAGCAACTGTTGTTCTTTAGTTGCGTTTGGCTTTCTCATCAAGGAGTTGCTTCAAGAGTTGGGGCACTGATTCGACAAAATTTTCATGTGTCTCTGTAAAAAATCTTTCTTTTGCTTCGGCCATGGTTAATTTGTTCCTTCGTGCGTAATTATACAAGTAGTTTGCAATTTTACGTTCCCACCAGTCCTTAATCTCTTGCTCTGGTATCATATGTGAGCATATATTTCAGTCATGTACTACCGGCAACGAAACCAATGTTGTAATCTCACAGATCACATAAGGTTATCAATAATACATACTAAAACATACATAAATATAGAACAGAGACAAGAGACAAGAATAGATAGGATTACATAGATTATATTAATACAATGAGTTCATACAAAGCAGAGAACTGAACTGAGTTCTTGTTTGGCTCAACAGCCTAATATATACAATTTACAGATGGTTACAAAATAACTACCTGTCGGTTCAGTGAATCGACGTGACTTTAGATGGCCGACTTAATCTCTTTAGTTTAGTCGGCCGACCGACTTAGTTGGCTGATCGACTAAGTCGACCCATCGACTTAGTCGACTGATCGACTAAGTCGGTCCTCGTTCAAGTCGACTTATCGACTTGCTCCTTCTACATAGCTTCAAAGCAATGGGAAGTACATCACATGGATGTGAAGTGTGCTTTCCTGAATGGAGATCTCACTGAAGAGATATACATGCAGCAAACTCAAGGATTTTCTACTAACCCATCTCTTGTGTGCAGGCTAAAGAAGTCCTTGTATGGGCTTAAGCAAGGCCCCAGGGCTTGGTATTCCAAGATTGATAGCTTTCTTCTATCACTGAATTTGTTCGATGGATGAAATAGATCAAAGGATGAAATTGCTTCCTTCAAGGATGAAATGAACCATGCCTTCTCCATGACAGATTTGGGGCTATTGAGCCAATTCTTAGGGCTCGAGATTGCTCAAACCAAAGCTGGAATCAAAGTGCATCATTCCAAGTATGCCTTGGATTTGCTGAACAAATTCAAAATGAAGGATTGCGAGCCAAGAAAGACTCCTTTCCTTTCAGGAGTGAAGCTTGAAGAAGCTGATTCTTCACCTATGGTAAACAATACACTGTATAGGCAATTGATTGGATGTTTGTTGTATCTTACACATACTAGACCTGATCTTTCTTATGTAGTAAGTGTGGCTTCTAGATACATGGATCAGCCTCATGAGATCCATTGGAAAGAATCCAAAAGGATCCTTAACTTTGTTCAGGGAACAAGGACTCATGGGATTTTCTATAAAGCAAAATCTGATCTTGATTTGATTGGGTTTACTGACAGTGATTGGGCAGGTGACAGTAGAGATCGAAAGTCAACATCAGGATATGTGTTCATGCTTGCAGAAGGGCCAATAAGCTGGTCAAGCAAGAAACATAGTTCCATTGCACTCTCATCTATAGAAGCAGAGTACAGAGGAGTTGTAAATGCAGCAACTCAATGTTTATGGTTGTAGGGGTTACTTGGAGAGTGTGGCTTCGAATCAGAATACTCAACTACTATATATTGTGATAATCAGAGTAACATTCGAATCTACAATGATCCATTTCAGAAGCAGAGAACCAAACACATTGATATCCATATGCACTACATCAGACAGCTTGTGCATGATGGCACCATTCACCTACTCTTCTGTTCCTCTTCAGAACAAGTAGCTGATATCTTCACCAAAGTTTTTTGTGAGAAGACATTCAGCAATCTCAAATCACTGCTGGGGATTGCTGATCATGCTGTGAAGCATGAGTGATGACAATATTTCCAAATTTTGTTTTACAGTCCATGTTTAAGGGAGGATTTTCCCACTGGGTTTTTGCCTCTTTCCTTGGTTAAATGGACATGCAGTATGTAAAGGGTGACTAAGATTTGTTGCTAGGCCCTATAATTTTCTGATATATTACTCATAAGTTAGGCTTAATGGGGGGTGTTAGAATAATCAACCCATATTTAGCTACCTTAGACATTAATTAATCCATTTTTGTCTTATTTGCCTAGTTTACATATTCCACCTTATGCAAGTTTTCATCTACACATCCATAGTGGTCAGACTTGCTAATTTTGAGTCATGGAGCACTTGGGAAACCTCCTGGAATCAAATTTGCTTTATTCCTGGCCTCCCTAGTGCATGTCTTCTTTTTCTACTTTATTGCTTGCTTTTTCAGTGTTTTAAGGCAATTGGGAAAGTTTGACTAGGTGAAGTTAACTTGTTTTTTGTCCTCCACATCCTCCACTCTTTTCTCCTATGAAAAGCATGTATGAGTTGTCCTTCCATCCACTATTAGCTTGCCTAATTGATTTTTCCAATTCATGAGCTCCTAGACAGTTTTGGAAACTGCTTTATGCACATATGGGGGATTTGCTTAGATTTAATAAGCCTGCTTTTGACTAAATTCGAATGGCATCTTCATGCATTCAAATCCATCATGTAATTATTTATTGTGGCAGCCTATGACTTCACAGGTTTGGCTATTGTACACTTATTCAATACAGTTTAGTGTTCAACTCCATTATTCAGTCTCCTTTGTGAGTAATTTGCATGTGTAATTGGCAATTTTTGTGAGTTTAATTGTTCCAACACCTGGGTTCAATTTCCACAAATAATTCCATTTATAGTTGAAATAAATAACAGTTACAAACCATATGTCATTGGAAAAATCTAATGAAGCATGGAAGTGGGAATAAACTATTTGAAGCTCATGAAGTTGTATTCTCCATTACTCATTCATTATTACAAAGGGAAATAATATATATCAAATATGACTAAATTTATGGGTGTGTTTGACATATAGCATCATCCAAAAGTTAAAATATAAAATGTTAAACCTTTTGACTATCCATTAGAATAATAGATCATGTACTCCATCTTTGGAAAAAGGAATTCATTTGTTTTTTAATATAATTGTGAATATAAATGTTCTTTATAAACAAACATTATAAATCCTTTATGAAGGGATTTATGGGAAAAAGGTATAATCTTTAATAATATGGTTTTAAAAATAATACATAGTTATTATACCTGCCTCAGCAGGTATATTGTAATTGATTGATTTTGAATTTGGTTGACTTTGGTCTATTTTGATGTAGGTTTAAAAAATTAAAATCTATTTTGTAAAGTATAACTTAGGGATTTGTAAAATATTTTTTTTAATTTTGTTAAAAAAACTATTTTGTCAACAGCTGATTGGTGGATAGAAGATGATGTCCACATTGGGATTTGGTATCTGGATTTGAGTTGACATGTGTCCACATGAGGTCATAATAATAAAATAAAAAAAATAAAAATTATAATAAAAATTATATCCATTGATGGAGAAAGGTTTGGAAGTTTATGGAGCAACGGGTGCATATTCAGACGTTTTTCAATCTAGTTATTTTGAGCAATCTCCAAATTATGCATGTTCTGATTCCGTTTCTCTGTCAATCGAAAACGTGCGGACAAATCCTCAATATAATTCGGTTGGCAACAATGGCTATATATGCAGTTCCTTGCAGGATCCTACAACCATTTCCTTTTATTGTCAGGAAGATTGCATGAAGTACTCATGCCCTAATTCTGATAAATCCAGAGCTATATCTGTTTCGCCTTCTTCGTCATCATCATGTGAACAAGAGGGCTCCCATGTAAGAGTGCACCATAATTTTAATGAAGGTTTTCTTGAGAGTTTTGATGGACACCCAGCATTTCATTCTTGTGAAGACTTGATGAAAAATATGCTTCCTGCTTCGTCAATGGCTGAATTCCACTTTTCAAACCTGCTAGTTTACAACATTGCGATGCAAAATCTCAGTGAAGGTGAAAAAGATGATGCAGAGAATTTGGCGCAGAAAGTAGATGCGGTTTTTAAATCAAAATTAGAAGGAGATGATCAGATGTACTGTTATGTCAATCAATTTCCACGGGAGAACGAAAGAGAAGAAACAAATCAAATGCCAGTTAATGACTCTGTTGAGGATCTTCATCCGCCTTGGAAGCGACATTGTAGTGTAAATGTATGTAGAGTATAATTTTGAAATTGATAGCTTTTTTACTTGGGTGTTGGAAAAAAAATTAGGTCAGTCATTTGAATCTTTATATGTAACGGATCGTGTATAAACTCTTAGAATACATCCGATACACTTCAGTTTCAATTTTGAATCATTTAGAAAATCTGTAAATGGTTTAATTCGCATCGCTCTTTCATTTCCATTCAAGTAACGTTTGTTCTCATGTTATTTGAGTATGCACAGAAACCATTAATGGCCGATTGGGCGAAGGTGAATGCCGTGCCAGCCGTGGAGAGCAGCTGTTTAATGGTGGCATCCAATATAGAACCGACATTGTATTCAAGTGTTGCAGGTACATTATGTAACACCAATGGAAAACCTCGTGCTCGAAGAGGCTCCGCCACGGATCCTCAAAGTCTCTATGCACGGGTATATAAAACTCTACTAACGACTATAGACATTAGGCATTCTGAATGTACTGCAATATATTCATGTTCGTCGCTCTGTGTTTAGTAAATCTAATATATTATATATAATAACATATGTGCAGCAACAGAGAGAGAGAATCAACAAGCGTTTGAAAGTATTGCAGAATCTTATTCCCAATGGAACCAAGGTATTTAAGAAAGGCGAGGCTTCGATTAGGCTCTGTAGATTAATTATATTTTCATATTTGATTTAAGTCTTGGCTTATCGATATTTAAGGTGAAACAACAAGCTGTTTATGCTATCTATTTTGCAGGTTGACATTAGTACGATACTTGAGGAAGCTCTCCACTACTTTAAATTCTTACAGCTTCAAATTAAGGTGAGGTGCTACGGGTATTTTTTTTTCATAAAATGTTGTTGGTTGGTTTTCAGGATTTCAAAAACTAAAATGAAAAAACAAAATTGGCTGAATTATTCAGTTTTCACATGTTTTCAATTTGTTTTGTTTCGTTTGGGAACAATTTTATGATAAAATTGGTTAATGCAGATTCTTAGCTCGGATGACCACTGGAAGCAAGGGCCGATTAATTCCTTTCACGCTGTCAATGATGCATGCCAGTATTCTAGATCCATGAAAACTGGTATCTAAACCCAGCGTGGGAAGGATAGACAAAGACATATGGAATTGTAGTTATTTTCCAACTTCATAGTTTAATTTGGAATCGGAATTGGAAAAGCCAACGCAGAATAGCATAGTATGGCATGCAATTTTCCCATGCAAAGCGTGGGATATAATATATGGTATTTATTCCCTGTGACGATTGGTTTTGGAAATTTTAAAAGAGAATTGACTTATTCATAATCTCGCGGCTTCCTTTTCACCATGAATTGACCGTTTTCATATAATTAAACAGAAGCAATGGAACATGTCCACACAAAATTGCTTGGTCACATAATTATAATTAATTTTATCTTATTTAAGGTATTAAGTTTACATAGGTGAATATTTAACAAAATTAAAACCCTTTTTATTAGCATCGTTGTGAATTTTTAACAAAGTTAAAACCTTTTTTTGAAATTATATCTTCGTATAGCTCGCTTTCGAACATTAAATTTTATAATCATATTACGGAAAATAATAACAAAACTAAAAACTTTTTTAACTTAAATAAAAATATTATATTATTAATTAAACTTTTAAAATTCATTTAATCCAACCATTTGTTATTTATCTTGTATGCATCCCATTCAAACTATAGATATTCAAAGTCAACTAAACTTCACTTATCTAATAAAACCATTTATTAAATCATGTCCGTATATGTTTAAACAAAAAAAAACTCATTTTTTTAATACCATTTGTCATTTTCATGTGAACATTAAAGAAAAAGTATTGAAACAAAAGTTCGAAACAATTTAGATGAGCGAGCAACTTAGGTGCCATAAAAATGGCATAATATCAAGATGACCTTATACTATTAAGAAAAGTTTGTTCTTTTTATATCATTTTTCATTTAAATCAACTTAGGTGGCATAATATCAAGACAAGTGAAATAGCAGCAAGGCTACTTATACCCGCCTCTTAGAAATATTTTATTGTAATATTGTATATAGTTTAAAGCTAAAAGTTGAAGAAATTATGAAACATTCAAACTTGCAAAATGTATTACTTGTTGCCATGGTACTTATATTTCTATGTGAGATTACTTGTTGTTTATAGGTTGTTGCATTACTCGTTACTTCTTGTAACTGTCACTGTTTATATTTCTATGTGTATATCAATTAATTAGTTATTAAGTAAGTCCTTGAAATTAAATATCCAAGAGGAGGAAGGTCGATGTTTGCTGGATCGATTGGAGAAGTTCTCAAGAGAGCATTCCAACCTGCTGCTAAAGCTATGCACAGCACAGCTGCTACCACTGCAATAGTGGGATTCGCCATTGGAGAAAGAGAGGGTAAAATGGGGAACGCAGAGTCCACATAAGAGGGTTAACTCATGGAGCTTGCCAAACCAAAAATGAAAAACCGAAATTCATCTGAATTCTATGACATAGACCTTGGACGGATGGTACCTAGTGGAGAGAGGCACACTGCATGAAACACACATGACAATGCACATTAGCTAAGTGTGCAACGTAGGTGCAATAATTTAATGATTAATTGCATTGCATGACACATGTGGAAGGGCGTGTTAGCTAAGTGTGCAACTTAGCTGCAAAACTTGGTGTTAATTGTTGTGATTTGACAAAAGCGATGGTATAACATGAGTTTCAATGTATTTGGTGGAAAAGTAGTGCAGTGAAGCACATAAACATGAAAAGCTTGATGGATCCAGCATTTAGTGTTCCCATGGCGTTAGTCTTCTAAAACTGCAAGTCTAGACAATGAAGATAGTTTCTTAAACATAGCTATGCCGTGAATGACGCATTCAAAATCCCAATATGCCCCGCATGCAACGGAAAGGATAAATGCAACGGATAAATGCAGACGGGTAAGGATAAATGCAACGATGATGCGGGCGGGTAAGGATAAATGCGTTGCTATATGTTGTAGTCTAAATGCAGGATCGCCGCGATGTTTACGCCACCTTTCTTGGATGGCATTCAAACTGCTGTGTAGTGTTCAAACTCTCTCAAATTTATCTTTTATTTTGATTAATAACTTTTATTGAAATTTTGCTTTTTTAATTTAAATTTTTTTAATCTATTTATATATTTTGATGTTTCTATAATACATTATATTTTGACAAGTTATATCATTCTATTTTTATATTTTTATTATAAATGAATAATTAAATTACTAAATATATATACTGAGTGGATATATACTTAGTAAGCCTGATAAGATTACTAAATAAACTTTTAGTAGTGACAAATTCACACTATGAAATGTATTTATTGTAATAATATATATATTTTTAAATAAAAATAGATTACAAATTGTATTAAAGGGTGTTGTA
>LPNX010910436.1:60503-76237 GCA_001517045.1 Pseudotsuga menziesii | reverse complement strand
TAGTGTTTCATGTTCAACTTGATTGGAAAGGCATGTCTTACTTGTCCATTTCCATATTTTATTGAATCTAATATATTGTTTATAGGTAATAAAGATATGAAAATAAAAATTACTTAACAACAATATACTAATCTCTAATCCACATGGTACAAATTGAGTTAGCAAAATTCCACCATTTGTAAACAAGTTTTGTTACTATATCTAATGTAAAATATTTTAAAATTATATATTTATTATTTTATAAACTATTCAATTTTAAATTATTAAATTCAAAGTTCATTACTCTTATCTAATTAAGGAATGCAATTGAATTTTATCTTATCGAATTTTATCTTATGGAGTTCAATTTTTACTAATTTTTTATATGAAGTTAAAACAATACATTTAGAAAAGACCTGTAATTTATATTATTGATAGTGTTGTGGTTATAACTTGATAGAAGTTCATTGTTATTGATCTAAGTTCAATTTTGACACGTTCTATTAAGCACTATCAAAGAACCTATGATAATCCTTGAAGTAATAGATCCCATGAGAAAAAACAGTTTGCCCATGTCATATCAAGCTAAGTAGGATATTCATAGAAGTCACTCCATTTATAACATCAATTATGTAGTGTCTATAATATATAGGTGGAATTCATCAACTGATCCTAAATCTAAAAACATTAAATCTAAAAACAAAGAAAGAAAATAACATTATTTAAAAATTCAAAAAAACCAACACATGTTAGGAATTCTATTTCAACCCAATCGTGTCAAATCCATACAAAAGACATTTAAAAGATGCGACATTAGGTTAGAAAAAACAAGGTGGTGCAGTGAATACCAATCCTTCGCACATAAGCATTACTAAATTTAGATGATTTCGTAGACAACAATGTATTTATGAAGTGATCATAGATGCAAATTTAGATGTGCTTTTCTCTACCAAGATTAGGTTTCTAAAGTGCCATGCTTTGTTTTTCTACAGTCATAAAACTAAAAATAAATTAACCTATTGCTATTTTTCCCAAAATTTTCCTAAGAGGCAGGTACTAAGCAGCTTTGCTGCTAATTTCACTTGTTAAAAATTACCGTTGTAATAGTTATGCCTATAAAGATAAATAAGTGCCTAAAAAAAATGATACCAAATGGCTCTCCAAAGCCCGCCTACTATCCAAGCATTGCGGAATAGTGGGCTATTCAAGTTTTTTTGCACATCACACATGCGGGCCAATGTCCGCATATTAGAGTTCTTGGTCAGTTATTGGGACCATGACCTGGGGATCTTCAACATCCAAGGTGAGACTTTGGAGCTTACCGTAGAGGACATCTATTTCATTACCGGATTATCACATCGGGGAGCACCGGTGAACCTGGAGGGCACTGGTAGGGGTGGTGACCCCTTGAGTGTCCAGAACTATGTTGACGTATTCTGCAGGCCAGGTACTCAAAAGAAGGGCAGTAGCGTTCTCATCGCAGACATACAGGACTTTACGCTGCAGGTATTGGCCAGTACTATTGTTAGACTTTCAGGGTCATCAGGACTACATCATGCCACCAGGACTCAGATGAGAGTGGCGGTTGATTGTTTCAGAGGCGCTCTATATGACTGGTGCTCAGGAATTGCCCCCATTATGAAGAGGCAATTATCCGATTGTAGGAGGGGGAGACAGAAGAACTTCGGGTATGCTAGTATATTGGTTGTGTTCTTCTTTGAGAGAGTGCCAGCTATGAGCCCTGCGATACCCTTAGAGATCAGACATCCACGTCAGCCGAGGCTGAGCAGGTGGGGTGATATCTTCCTCCGTAAAGGAGGAGGAGATGTAGTACAGAGTATGTATGACGACAATTTTTATACATGGTGGGAACGGCAGGTGCCAGCATTGGAGTAGTTTCCATATGCCAGATTAGATTTTTGAGGTGATCCGGACCTAGTCCTCCCTCCAGGAGGGGCATGGGGAGAGATGGGTAAGTCATTTTTTATTTTTTATCATTATCAAATTTTTATGAATTTTCTAATGATAGGATATATACATATGCACAAGTCTAACCCTACTCATGTGTCAAAATGCAGATATTGGACCAGTCCGCCCAGTAGGGCACCCACGTACCTTCGTACGTCCTGTTGCAGGGGGAGACCCAGGATTGGTCACGGTACTCGAGGCGAAGCTAGGTATGCTGACCGAGCGAGTACCTATGATACGGATAGAGCATCTCCCTGTAGCTATGCAGGAGTCAGTAGTTGGGGTTCCACCGGCCTAGTTATGTCTTTTCAGACAGGTAGCCAGAGCAGTATGTGTATATAGGGATGCAGTGGAGGCTGCCGAAGTCGAGGAGGATGAGGAAGCCAGGGGGCACAGAGATCATGGGGACCAAGGAGGTCCCAGTGGCCATGGCGGGCAGGCTTAGTTTTAGGCATTTTGATGGATGTTGATCCACTTTTTGTATATTTTGTACATGATGGGATCTACGGATCAAACTTGACCTATCCTATGTATGAACAGATATTTACATATATATATATATTTGTGTTTTGATTGTCAGCTTATTTACAAATGTTTTTTATGTATTTGCTGTATATTTTATGGAATGTGTGTGAGATGCCAGTCCAAAATATAGTTAGCATTTGCATCAGTTAATGAATTTTGGTTTCTTGGAATGTGATTAAAAGTAATAACTTCAAAATGTCTCTCTAGTAAATGTATTTGCATGAACTGACGTAAAAATGTAGGATTACACACCTGGTAAGCTCGATTGAGCTGGGAAACAACCAACTGAGAATCCAAACGGACTTCAAGCTGGGTGATGCCTCGTGACAAGGAATCCCATAGGATCTTAATAACAGCCCTATACTCAGCAACATTATTGGAAGTAGGACCTAGACAAGAGCCACCCGCGGCAACAAGCTGTCCTAAAGGGGAGTAGATAACCCATGCTGCTGAAGCCAGGTTACAAGTGTGACGGCTGGCGCCATCAGCAAAACCTACATTCATCTCGGAAGACATCTGCAACAATCAGCATATAGTATAAAAAATGAAACTGACAACCTAATGTACATAAAAATACATACATTAATATACAAGAAAAAGTGCTAGCCTAGGCATAGTACTTCTTCAGGTAGAGCCCATTTCTAGGCTCAGGCAGCTTATTCCCATCATAATCTACTAATTCATATGCACCTTTACTCAAAACTTTAGACACAACATAGGGTCCCAACCACATAGCCTTGAATTTTCCCGCCCCCAGAGGTTCCTTATCTTGGTCCCAGAGCAAGACAAGTTCCCCCTCAGAGAAAACCCGAGGTTTGACCATTTTATCATATTGAGATTTAACCCTATTCTTATGGGATTTATTTGCAGTCAACGCATCTCTACGTTGCTCATCAAGGTGTTCTAAGTGGAGCAACCGTTATTCAAGCTCAGTTGTGTCAGGTAGCACATGAATAGCTATCTGCAAGGATGGGATTTCGCATTCAATCGGCATAATAGCTTCCACCCCGTGAACGAGTTGGAAGGGGGAAAAACTCGTAGTAGTTTTGACATTGGTTCAATAAGCCCAAAGAGCAGGATATAACATGATGTGCCAATTTGAATGGGCTGTATCAATAGTACATTTAAGTATAGTTTTCAAATTTTTGTTTATAGCCTCAACCTGACCATTTTCTTGCAGATAATAAGGAGAAGAATGCTCTTGTTGGAATCCGAGCATGGTGGTCAGCTCTGTCATCATGTGATTTTGGAAATGACTGCCATGGTCAGTGACAATCACTTTGGGAATACCAAACCTAGCAATAATCTGATTAAACATGAATTAAGCTGCCGTTTCCCCATTGTCTTTGAAAGTAGGCATTGCCTCTGCCCATTTTGTGAAATAGTCGACAGCGACAATGATGTATTTGTGCCCCCAGCCGAGGCTGGGTTGCATGTCATATAATTGATCCCCCACTTCATGAAGGGGCCTATCGAGACAACAGGAAACAAGGGAGCAGGATGTGACCGCATTTTTCTGGTGTACAGCTGACATGGATGACAGCGTTTCACAGCTTCCACACAATCTTTAAAGATGGTGGGTTAGAAATACCCGGCACGTAATATCTTCTGGGCCGTTGCTAACCCAGATAAATGACCCCCACACGCTTCGCTATGGGAATCATTTAGGACAATCTCCGCTTCCTCATGAGTAAGGCAGCGGCGCAAGACATAATCTACCCCTCTTCGATATAATGTATCTCCTATTATGAGGTAGTTTTTAGCGTGAAGACGTAGCTTGTGTCGGTCTTCCCTAGAGTAAGTGGTAGGATACTTCAAAGTATGGAGATATATAAGAATATCTCCATACCAAGGATCAGAGGTTGATATAAGAAATATGTGCTCATCTGGGAATGAGTCATCTTGAATTACTACATCTTCTTCCGTAGGGAATTCTGCTATAAGCTCCGCAAAAACTAAGGACTTTTTGGATTTGGCGGATTGGAAAACCAAGTCAAACTCTTGAAGAATGACTATCCACTTGTTGAATTTCCCCCCAACAATGCGTCGGGATAAAACATATTGGAAAGGGTTTACATCCGCCACTACAGTAGTGGTCCTCAGTAAGATGTAGTGCCGTAACCTCTGTACAGCATAAACAACCGCTAAGGCTAACTTCTCGACGTGGGAGTACTTAAGCTCAGGCCCAACTAGAGCGTGGCTAAGATAATAGACAACATGCTCAACGAGCTTTTCATCCTCCTGAACTAGCACTACCCCGTTGGTAGACTCCGACACGGCTAGATATAATAAAAAATCCCTAGAGTAATCTGGCGGGCGTAATAAAGGAGCCGACAACAAGGCTTTCTTCAATGCCTCGAACGCGAGTTGTGCAGTTTCATCCCATACAAATGGGGTGTCCTGTTTAAGCAGGCGCATGAAACCTTTTGTGATCTTGGCATAATTAACGATAAAACGTCGAAGGAAGTTAGACTTTCCTTGTAGACTCTGAAGTTTCCTAAGTGAACGAGGAGGAGGCAGATTTACAATGGCCTTGACTTTTAACGGATCCACATGTATGCCCCTACTAGAGACAATGAATCCAAGCAATCTACGTGATTCGACGCAGAAAACACACTTGTGGGGATTCAAGCGAATTTTATAGTACCTGCATCTCTCAAAAATCAACCGTAAATGATCTGGATGTTGGATCCTCTTGCGAGAATGAGCAGGAAGATCATCTAGGTAAGGCTCGACAATGGCTTTTATATAGTGAAAAGAAAAGTTCATGGCTCGTTGAAAGGTTGCCCCTGCATTTTTCAATCCAAAGGGCATATTTCTATACGCGAATGTACCCCAAGGGAAAATAAAAGCCATTTTATGCTGGTCTTCCGGTTTGATTTGGATTTGATTGTAGCCGGAAAAACCATCCATAAATGAAAATACTTCACTACCCGCACATGCATCTATGATTTGATTAATAAACGGTGTAGGGTAGTTATCCTTGGGACAGGCTTTGTTAAGGTCACGAAAGTCCGTACAAACGCGAATAGTCCCTTTCTTTTTATCAACGGGAATTGGGTTGGACACCCACTCAGTCAAAGCAACGGGATATATAAAGCCTGCTTTCAACAGATTTTCTACCTCTGCCTTCACAGCCGCCGCTTTACGCGGGTTCACGGGGCGTAATTTTTGCCGAACCGACTTAGCATCAGGATAGGTTGGGATCTCATGTTGAACAATAGATGGATGAATGCCTGGCATCTCCTCATATGACCAGGCGAAGATATCGCGGAATTCCTTGAAAAGGGCAGTATAAATGGAAATCTCCTCCGAAGAGCAGTTTGCACCTATATAGATATTTTCCACTACATCTGGCTTTACAGAGATGTTGATCGGTATAGTAGCGGAAATGTTTGCCATATTCCCCTCGACAAACACTCCTTCCCTAGGTAAAGGATTGACGGGTGTATCAACATCATCCGACAGTCTCACATGAAACTCTTGGTTTTCTATCTTGCTTAGCTCTGGAAGGAAATAAGATCGGTGATGAAGATCCTCACATATCTTATCACGTGAACACATAGCTTACAGAATAGCTTCATTTGAAGGTAAAACAGTGTCTAAGCAATCTATGGAATGTAAAGAGTTATTTTCCCATGCAGGCATATAAACTTCTTCCAGATCATCCGAGACTGTAAGAGGATCTGGAATGGGATCTATAGTGGCTTGGGTAATAGCTTGATATGCCACTTCCACTGCAGACAAGGGAACTTCCGGTTCCTGAGGGGTTGGGAGGACCCAAGGATCAGTCCTATCTACCACCGAATCAATGGACTTCCCTACAGTAGTAGAACCGAGATAAAGGACTGGAGCTGGAATATCGAATGTGCCCATCAATGATGCGTACAGTCCAGCCCCCAAGCTCTGTGCAGCAGGTTTGGCCTGATCAACCAATGGCACAGTGGAATCTTTAGACTCTAGGCGGCCTTTACGAGTAAAATCAAGTTGGTCAACAGTGACCAGCTTGCCCTCATGTGGAAATACCACGACACGAAAGACAACAGATGCAATAGCAGACATTGCATAAGTCCAATTCTTACCTAGAAGCAAATTGTAGTCCAATGGAGCATCAATCACTTCGACTTCAACAGAGACTGCTTTTCCAACCAACTTAATCTCAAAAGCTGGTAGGATACCATGTGGACGGAAATACCTTCCATCAAAAGCAGTAAGTAAAGTGGTTGATGGGACCAGCTCTGGGGATCCGAGAGCTTTCCAACAAGCCAGGGACATAACACAAGTAGAGGCTCCCTCATCAACAACCACTCGTCCAATGGTCTTACCACCATGGACAACATCTATCAATAAAGCTACATGATAAGGGAGGCTAATTTTAACATCTGAGAGATTAAATTTCACTAAGAGACTCGAAGAGTCCATGCTACCTAGAGCTACTAAGAGGGCATTTCGCTGAGCGGGACAGCTCTGTAGCACCTCCAAAGCTGACATTGCACAAGGAGTCTGGGCCAAGTCTTCAACCACCGAGTATTTAGAAGCGGCACGGGCATTTGGGTTATGCAAAGTCTTCTTAAAGATACCTTTGGGTATCTTTGGCATTGTTTCCGTAGGTTTCTCCATAGTGAGAGGGTTGGAAGATTCAACTACAGCTTTACCCTTCTCATCGGTCTCTTTCTCATAGTTCTTGTTCCTGGTTTGTAACAAAGTTGAGGATCTAACCATGTTGATATAATTAGGGTCAGGAGGAGTTTGACTGCCCCCTGCTATGGTAGAAGCTGAAGCAGAATTCTGCCCTTGGGGAAATGGATCCTTCAGGACAGCCGGCGGTTGCGTTTGTAACAGCTTCTAAGCTTGTTCCATGAGGGGACAAAGATGAGTAAGATGATTCCCTTGGCACAACTTACAAGGGAATTTGACTTTCTTCTTTTCCTTTTTGCCCCCATTAGCATTGTTTGCGGGCTTTGGCTTGTTTTGATTTTGGTTTCCCTCTCCCTTTTTTCCTTTCTTCTTCTTCCCGCCGGGCTGCTGATTGCCCTTCGAAGAGGTTTGTGCAAAAACGTTTGCACTTTGGGAGGAGGGGGCATCCTTTGCTGCCTCCGCCGTAGACTATTTGACAGACAATTGGTGAAGTTGTTTTGTCAAAGACTCTATAGTGGGAGAGTTTACGGACCCAACCACACCATCGGCATGGGGTCCAGGCTTGGGTTTCTCGGCCTCATGAGAAGGCCTAGGTGCCTTAGGGATGATTTCATATAAAATCCAAGACTGTGAATAAATCAAGTCCAACTGCTGGGCCCTGAGTATGGCTTCTTCCTCACTAGTCACTCCTGATGTGGAAATATCCTTAGATATATAGGGCAATAAAGATTTAAGGAACCATTCTAATAGAAACTCAGGAGGGATGGTAGCTTTAATGAGGCTCTTTCATCTCCTCCACTCTTGGATATGATCCGAGATGTGGGTTGCCTTGTTTTGTCTAAAGGTGGACAACAAGTCCATTCCGAAGTCGTAACGGACTGGAAGCTGAAAGTGGCTAAGGAAAGCGGTAGCCAAGTCCCAGAATCTGCTAAAAGCAACAGAAGGAAGCTCAATATACTATTTTGCTGCAGTGCCTGTCAAGGTTCTTTGGAACAGCCTCAATCTCACTGAATCTTCATTCAATGAGTTGGAAGAACACCATAAGTGGAAGGTGGTGGCATGTGCCCCAGGATCTTCACCAGCCTTACCTTCGAACTTAGGGATGTCCGAGGGCAGTTTGGTGGGAACAGGTGGCCACAAGGGGTCATGCCTCATCAGATCATTCATCAATTTTGATAAGTCTAGAAAATTCAAGGTTGCCAGAAAAGGAAGCTTTGGCCTAGTCGATGTACTAGAGGTACTAGCTTGGGGATTAGAGGGACTTTACCCCGATCGCCCATAAGTAAAGGTGGGGTTGCCCCCAGACACTGGTTGTGAAGTGGGTAGGTTGCTTTGGAACAGGTTCCATCCGTAAGCCACCGGATTTTGGGTGGGAGGTGCAGTGTAAGTGGTTCGGGCCGTCCACATAGAAGTTGGGGTCTGAAAGACTGGAGCAGGTATCCCTCCACTAAACAAAGAGAAGGGAGAGCTCGTGTATGGGACCGAAATAGGGGTTTGGTAGCTTTGCCCGTAAGAGGTGTTGCTGCCAAACTGCACTCCTACATATGAAGGAGGTGGACCTACGTATGGACTGGATGGGGGTATGTGCCCCCCATTCCAAGGGAAACCTTGGACAAAGGCCGAGGATCCCATCGGACCACTGTGGGTAGTGTAAGGGAAGGAAGAAGGAATTGTAGGAATACTAGGAATCCCAGTATCCATATCACCAGACATACTTCCTATGTTCGAGTAAACCGGTGGTTGGACCACCTGGCTTGCTGGAGTTAAGGGCGTGGAAGGAAAACTAGATCTAGGGGTACTAACCGGGGGAGGTATTACCCATTCAAACGGAAGGGTTGAGGTGAAAACAAATGAAATTTCTCCCTCAGAAGACATAGCTCTACCTACAGGTACACCTAACACTGGTGAACTAAAAGCCTAACCTACACGATCACTGGATCATTCAAATCAGTCAAGGGGGTACTATAATTTCTTGCAAACTCGTCAGCTTGCAATTATTCTACCTCGACTGTATCAAAGTCAAAGCGGTTAGCTATTAATTCCGGTTCACCAAGAACCTCACTTACTCCTACTGGTTCAAAAGAACCACCTGTGCTTAGTCTCCTCCTTTGAGGTAAAGGTGGAGGTTCCAGTGGTGAGAGAGGAGGAAGGTTTCTCAACCTTCTTGACCTTCTAACAAGTTGGTCCTCCAGAATTAAAACTTTAAAAAATCATACCCTAAGGCCAACTAAACACAAGCAGATCCACAGAGCATACACTAAAAAGATCCTAGAGTCTCAAGCAATCAAAACAGGCTATAAAGATATGCTTTCCCGAAGAAAGCTGATGAACAGTTACTTGGCGTCCTTGAGGGGTTCTTAGGCACAAGAGGAGGAATCACCCAGCCGCCCTCCTACACTTTCCACAAGGGTTACCTTCCAAGTCCGTTCAAGGTGAACCAGAAATAACCTTCCGGTTTACCTGGGTATGGGCCCTAAAAGGACAAGAGACTAAGGCTACCTTGACAATACCTACTGTCTGGGGGGACAGTCGCAAGCCGAACTCGTACGCATGGGCAGGGTAGCTGAGCCCGAAAATATGTCTAGGATAGAATCCCCAGATGCGTAAAAGTCCTGGGTTACGTTTTGACAAGGATTCAGGGGGTTATCCCCTCTGTCCAAGCCTCGACGCGGCCTAGTGCTTAACTCCCGTTTGAGAGGAGCTTCCCAGATATAGCGGTAGAACCAAGGATTTACCAAATGAATAGTCCACTACGTCTGAGTTTATAATTTGTGGGAAGTTTACACTCCCTAGCCCACAAATCTAGCCTAAGCTAGTAGGTGAAAGGCCCTAAAAATTAAAGCTTACTAATAAATTTTAAATTTATGCGTTAATTTTAAGGGTTGTTCTTTACTCAAAGGAAGTGGAAGTGATGGACTGTATGGTGTTTTGACTCAGTAGAGAATAAATGAAAGTAAAAGTGCATTTAAAGCAAACTAACACTATAAAATAAAATTCTTTTCATTTTTTCAAATATGTATTGATGAATTAACAACACTTAATAAGAGAAACTAGCCTATGTTTTTGTATTTTTCTGAGATAATATCTTTTAAACTGAAACAAACACTACTTTATGCAAAAATTACAATGCAAAAGATTAACTATGTTTTGTTTTTCACTTTAAAAAATGCTCAAAAAAAAGTACTATGCATCTACAATGCACTACTTGAGTGAACTTGACACTTATAGACTGTATAAAAAACACAAACTGAAACTAACAGGCAAACAGAACCTAAAAACCAGCAAGAAAAGCAGGCTAGGACCTCAACTTGGGTGCAGACAATGACCGAGAGATCACTGCAGACTTTTAAACAGGCAAGTGCAAACCAACAATTGACAGACAGCAGACTGGACAGACAGATTCTAAGACCCTGATCACTGATCTAGACTCAGGCACTCAAACCAACAACCCAAACAGGCCAAAAAGTTTCAAGATGCATACAGTAAATAAAACAAGTAAAGAGAACCTAAGGGCTTCGAAAAGCACTAAGATGTGATCACCTGATACACTCAGACAACTCTGCAACACTCTTAAAGAAATTCTTAATAGAAAACAAGACTTATAACAGGCCAAAGAACAAGCCAACTTTGACACAAAAATCACAGTTTTCAGGAGTATACGCGACTGTGTAGTAGTGCAGGTCGCGAATGATGCGTGACTGTACAGTGGAACAACCCGCATATGAGACTCAGTATTCGCGACTGTCCAGTGGGACAACCTGCGAATGGGTATAAAAAGAATTCTCAAAAATAGAGAAAGACCCAAGACTTTCAAATGCTACAGTAAGTAAGAAAGCAGGACAAAAAATCACAAACAAAACTTCGAGCAATGACTGGTTAGGACAACAGAAAAAGACCTAAAGCAGACTTGGCTTCCCCAGCGGAGTTTCCAGTTCTGTTGTAATGGATAATTCACCTAATAACCTAGGTCTGGGGGGTTACCAACATACTCATAACTTGTAGACAGTTTGACTCTAAAAGCACAGAATAGGAAATAGGAAAGTAGAAGGACTTACTTGTATTAAATGAAGGTTGATCCTTGCTATCTTCTCCCTCTCTGATCCACTTCCAAAGTCTCCAGGATAGTTCCTCCTTCACCTGTTAATAAACACTCTTCTAGATACAAAGCAATTCATATATATAGATGCAGGTTAGGCAAATCATATAACATATTGAAGTGTAAACATTTACCAATCCACAAGATATGAAACACATATGGAAGAAGTAATATCTTTATTAACAATAATAGAAAGAGTTTAGGTTACAACCCAATGTCTGAACAAGGACTCCTCTGTCACCAAAGGATTCTGAGTTTCTCTGCTCCAAAGATTTCTGTAGACAATCCACCAGCATAACTTTTCTCTCCAAGTATGACTATCTAACACCCTCCCCAAGGCCTCTATTTATATGAATGAAATGAGGCAGTTCTCGAAGGTTAGGGAGGTTGTGGCAGTTAAGAAGATTAAGTTAAATGAGTAAAGTAATCTTCCATTAGCGCGTGGTTTTATATTTTAATTTTGAGGAAACCATACGCGGGTCTGTAGTAGAACAACCCGTGTATGATACACGACCCTATACAAGTGTAACACGCGTATACAGGTATGCGCGATCTGCTGAACATGATACTCGCGTATGATGCGCGAGATGCCAATAGATATAGTCGTGAATGCTACTCAAAATCTGAAAATGGCAAAGTAATCAGCTGGGCATATAGGCAATGTATTTCATCATCAACCAAGGTATAATGAAACTAGGCAAACCTCAATCCATAAGTGTCCTGTTGTGTGCCGACCTGAGGGATGTCAGCACTCGGACGGAGAGGTGCCAATCAGGTGTATAACATACTCTCAAATATAAATGCAAGGAAAGCCAAAATTTCATAAAGTTGTTAAAATATCAAAATAATTTAATTTAAGTAAACCAAAGCATGGAGTTTACTCATATTAGCTCAAATAAGGCTATTTAAGTAACTAAGAAAATTAAATGACCAAAATCATCAAATTTTTAAGCCATGAAAGATATGTTAAAGAACAACCAAGAAATGAGAAGACCCAAATGTCATGCATAAGTTAACCCATCAAATATATATATCTTAAGAACTCCAAGCCTAAAGAAATGAAAGCACAAAAGAATCTAGTAAGGAAAATCAATTGATTACATTCTACAAAAAGAGACTGAAAACTACCTTATATACAAAATTTACATGGTAGGGCCCTTTATTTTTCAAAATAAAGGGGAATTTGTTGAGGGGAAACAAATGGAAACATATCTGGGTGAACCAGTTAGCTCTGAAAAATATATATGTATACCTGAAAATGATAAATAATAAAGTAAAGAAATCCTTCTCATAAAATAAAAAATCTTATTACTTAACTAACTCAACTCACTAGCCTATATAGTAAGAATCGTACTTGACATGCCATTGTTATCAAATAAATTACCCTAAAAATTATGTCTAAGACTTTACAAAGCTGAATGACTCTTAAGATACATAGTAAGAACACTTCTAAGGAGAAATATTCCTTCCATGATAAAATAGTCAAGCAAGCATTAGCTTAAAGCTAAGACTTCCATATTTTAATTGGAAAGTATCTAAAACATTCAACCCATTCATTAGTAATTAACTATTCAATTTTACATTTTAAATATTTTTTTTACTTTTTTTTTTAACTGTGAAAAGACATTAACTAAGGAATACTATTGCGACATCTCAAAAAATTCACAAAAATTCAAAATTTTTCTATGTAACATTTAGTGTTAAGTCATAGCCAAAATGCTAGTAATTTAATAACTAACTTTAGTTTAATTAACAGGTAGATTACAAGCTAGGTCATCAAGAGAAAACTTAGGAGTTAATTCTCTTTTGTTAACTGTAACTAAAAGACTACATAATTTTTACTTAGTAACTTGTAAGTCACATGCTACTAACTGTATTCAATCTATATTGATTTTTAGTTTTGAATAAAATGTTTTTCAAAAGTTAAAGAGTTTCAAAGTTTTGAATTCTCATCATTGATTTGTTGGTAAGAATGTGTATGATTCTAATGGTTATTTCTTTTCTTACTGAAGGGGGCTTGAGGTTAGCCCGAGGCTTACTTAGCTTTTCTAAAAGCTAACACAGATTTGATGCTTGTACATGACTTATAGGTAAAAACTTACTTCCAGGTTTACGATGTAAAATTTAAGGTTCGGAAGTCTAAATGAGTAAGTTAATAAAGATATTTAATCTTTAGACTTAATCTTCAACTACCACGGTGACTCTATTTATTGTCCAAAACTTCGAAGCGTATGTATCCCTAGGCCTATAGTAAGGACTGATTATCAAACATGTGTTTAGTTGTTGTGGTACTTGAAGCCTAAAAAACATTATGATTGTGTTATAACTATGGTCTTTAACCATGTTAAACCTAGAACTTCCTAAGCTCTAATGTTATCATTATTAATTTTGCACTAGAAACTCAATGCAAAAATAAACAAACCAACCTTGGCATGTGTATTCGATGCATAACAATACACTAACCTAGGTTTGTATTTGATGCATAACATATAAACTATCCTAGGAATATATTCGATGCATAATAATAACAATTATATCCTAACCTCAACATGCATAACATCATAACTATAAACTAGTTCTATGCTTTAACATGCATATAATACTTTGTTTACTTCTTAACAAAAGTAATGATATTACTATAAACACTTTGCAAGGTTGACATGCAGGTCATATTTCGACAATAGTGGATTCCATGTGGCGGGTACTCGTTTGAAGAAGGGTTTGGGTGATAAACCCTATGCATGGCATTCAATCCTTACCCTAAAAACTCTCTTGGTTTCATTTGTTGTTTGTTTTTGGTAAGGGAGAGTGGGCCGAGAGGCCCTAGGCCTTCTCGGATCTCTGCAACGATTGACACTCTTGGATTGCCGTGGAGTTAGTAGAATCGACCCCTGGTTCTTCGCTATCTCCGTATCTTCTAGCTCAACGTTTTAAACAATGTTTACTCTTGTTGTCGTGGCGTTAGCAGGATTACTTCTTGGGTTTTTCACCATTAATGTTTTCTTCATGCTCGATCGTGGTGTTAGCAGGTTTAAAGCTTTGTTAATTTGCCATCATCGTTTTGTCGAGCTCAGCGTTTAAACTAGTAAGTGGTAACGATTCTTCTTAGCATTTTATTTTCTTTTATTTATTTATCAATACGAAGCCACATACTAACAGTTCAAAGCACATGTTGTTTGTAGGTGAAAAAATTGACAATGCACAGTCGAATGTGAAGTCGTTTTCTATGAAGTTGAAGGGTTTGAGCTTGATAGGCTCGGTAAGCCTCGGTCCCATCCCTAGGGTACCCTTCGTCGTGATTATGTGGCGATGATACTGGTGGTATTTGCAGTTTGTTAACGTAGTGTTTAATATACTTGCAGTAGTTCATTTTTTTGTTTGGGAACGAACAAGGTGCAGGCTGTAAGGCCATATTTAGTGAAAACCCTTAGGGTTTCACCAGCGAGCTACAAATCTTGTAAATAAATATTAGGGTAAAAATAATAACGTTTCTAGGTTTTGATATCGTAGTTCTATACTGTGAATATGTTATAAGGAAGCTTCTTCACCCTTTTGCTCCACTATTGTAACTCTGTCGAGGCTATGAAACTGTTAAGGCTTTTGGTACTAATGACATTTGTATTAATTTTTTTGATAACGTAAAGACTCTGTTAAGGTTCTTTTAAGGGAAGATCTTACGAGCAAGTGTAGAAATAGCTGATATATTTGTTTTCATTTTTCATTTTCTATTGCATAATGCGCTAAGATTGGGAATGTTTTTCTGTAATGACAATAATTAGTTGAAAATATTGTCCTTCGGTAATGAAATGGTTTAAGCCATTGGTAATTTTAATTATTTGATAACCTATTTGTAAAATATATATTGTAAGGATTATCCTAGGGTTTTTGTTTTTATTAAATAGTTTTGATATTTAGTCTATCTACAAATATTCAATTTTTGGTATAAACAAAATGTTAAATTAAGATAGTTTGCCCTTTTTTTAATAAGGAAAAGATGGAAATCTATCCTCTTTCAAGATAGATTCTGGAATGGGAATGAAAGTTTATTTTTAATAGGGCAGGGTTAAAAAAAAACGGTTTACAATTAATAAAAGAGTTATAATGATTACTCATAGCTTGGTTTAATAGGTATTTAATTTATGTACTATAATACCATAGGTATTAATAGACAATTTTTGTTTCTTAAGTACTTAAGGTACTATAATACAATGGATGTTATATTTGTTAATCATTTTTAGTCTATCGACTGATCATCATGAACTTACTGTGTTAGGTGTTTTATTTAACGTCAATCCAATAAGAACTATGATCATGAGAGGATCGAATCATGATGAGACTTCCCTTTCCTTAGTTAATCCATTTTTATTTCTAAGATCTATTTACATGAAACTGTAACATTAATGAAAACTTTGGCTCAAGACTATTGTCCTAGCATGATAACCAAATATTGACAACACCATTCATGAGAACTATCAAGGATGAACATACTGGCTCATGATGAAACCTCCTATCCATTTATCTTATGACC
>LPNX010910436.1:3439-59839 GCA_001517045.1 Pseudotsuga menziesii | reverse complement strand
TTTATTTAACATATTTATTCTAATGGATGTGTAGAACAATTCATACTGCAATTTATATATTATGTGGATAGCCTAGTGATGGATATTGTTATATACTGTTACAAATTTTTAAAAGAATAATCTTCAAGAAGTGATCCTATTATGACTTGGTCATCACTTGGAAAATAAAAGTATGTGCATAATGTTCATGGTTTTAATTGACCACTTAGCTAAGAATGAAAATATTTTTCAAGGCTAGGGGTAGTAAGCTATAATAATAAAACCTGATAAAACAAGAAGATTTTTTCATACGTTATCCTCAAAATATCAGGTTTTAATAATATCAAGCCAACAAGCTTTATTTATTTACATGACCCCTTAAAATTAAACAAACCAAAACAAAACTAAATATAAAACTAAATCATAATTAGATATGCACAAGAAAGATCAGTTGTAATAAAATTAAGTAAAATCATACAAACACTAAGTCATGTGACTTTAAACCCATAAACTATGTATATCGTAAATCAAAATGCAAAAAAACCTAAAATTATCTAGAACCATCTTTAACAATTGCAAGATAAGAAACTTATCATCTACAAGAAACTTTGTATGAAATGAATCTTCTGCCAAGAAATTTCGTATGAAATGAATCTTCTACCAAGCCTCTATTGGATCGTGATATGTACAATGAGTAATGTTAACATTTTGCGAGGAATCTATAGTTAATGGAACATCATGCATAGAATTAATCATAACTGCACTTCCTTCTTTAGATGTGAAAGATTGGTAAGGTATAAAACTAGAAGATTCATGCAAAGAGATTTTATTATATTTTAGTTCTTCATCTCAAATTTGATTTACGACAAGTTAATATGAAACTTGCTTCAAACCATTTAATGTATGATGTGCAATACTTTCCTTACAAATATTTTTTTTCAAACAAATACATCTTCTATAAAGATCCCCAAATTGAAATATAATTTCGGTTAATTCATCATCAAGAGTACTTGTTACATCCACAAAATTTAATTTGTGTAAAATTCTCATGAGCAAATTGTGTAGTTATAGAAATCCTCTAAATCATAATAGAAATTCTCATCTCCTAGATTTTCAATAAATTTATCCTCACCATCTTCCAAACAATGATTTATGGTAAGAAGATTATCACTATTAAGTTCGTGTTCTTGTAATCATGGGATTCTAATTCCACACAAACTTGAATTTCGGGAGTATGAGAAATTTCTATTTGATATTCAAAGTTATTATCCAATGTCTCAATAATAGGTGAGTTTGCAGAACTACTCAATAAATTATCTTTACTCACACAATCATATGAAATAGTACTTTGGTTTGAATTTGAGGAGTTAGATTGAGAACAACTCAAAAATTGGTTTGATATTGAAATATTATGATTATATTTATCAATTAAATATAGATCCATCTCTCTCCTAGATGTTAAACTTTCAATATAAACTTCATATTTTTATTTGGGTCAAAGAAACATTTATGATAAAGGGAATCAAATTCTAAACAATTATCAACTCTAGCAAATGGTAAACTACGAAAGGAACTTGATTCCATTTCATTATTTTGGTGTCTAGAGGAGAGTCATTGGTTTGTAAATTGATTTTAGGTTCATGACAAGGTTGATCAGAGTGATTAAATGATGTATGATCTTTAACTATTAAATCAAAAGAACATGAACTATGATCTTCAGGGGTTCCAAATGTGGATTCAAAACTGTTAGAGTTTGAAGTAAGACATTCTTCGTATTTGATACCAGGTGGAGGAAAATGACAATCAACATTTTGCAATGAATTTACAGCTAGGTTTTGGGTTTTTTGTAAACCTATTGATGTTGTATGCATAGCTGCAATTTTTTTATTCATTGTGCAGACTTGATTTATTTTTATGATTATGCAAAGACATAATTTCATCATGAAAAATCTTAACTTTCTCATTCAACCTAGAAATTTCAAATTCATTATCTTCCTCAACATTATTTTCATCATCATTATAATCACAAAATAAAGAAGAAGGATCTAAGGCATACCTCTTAAAATCCTTCTCTAAAGCTTGTGTGTGCTCGCATGTTTTGTCAAAACCTATATTACCCTTTTCCACAACAAACATAGCTAAAGATCTTGGTAAAGAATGCACATATCACTCATAAAGAATGTCACCTAAAGGCTTAGGATTGTCTTTGAGTTGATGATAAATTTTTCAAAACCATGTGTTGAAATCAAGTATAGATTCAGCTTCTTTGACGTGTATTTCATCAACTTGGTAGATATATCACTCCCATTATAAATATCATAAGCATTTTGAAAAACTCTTTTAAAATCAAACCAACCATGAATTTTGTTAATTGGAAGAACATCATACTAGTTCGATACTTTACCTTCAAATGTGAAAGGGAAAATTCTGCATACAACATTTTCATATTGAATATCAAGTAAACTTTCATATTTTCTAATATGTTCAAGGGCTCTTATATTCCCTTCAGCATGAAACTTTCGCAAGAAAGAAACTATTTTTCTTGGGAGCTCATGGAATGGTGTTAGACTCCCATGCAGATATATGGGAACAAGCCATACTTAATAATACATAATAAAATTGATTCAAATTGGCTAGCTTACCATCTATAGTCCAACCCTATGATGCCTGTGTGGCTACATAGAAGATTAAAAATCTAATAAATGGTCAAAATAAAAATTTAAAATAAAACCATTTGTTTTACCTCCTTCTAGCGCCATTTGTTGGTAGGATTTTCTATCAAATGGCCAACTATGGAAAGACAACCCACACAAGATGCTTAAAGTAGCTCCCTCTTAGGATAGCTATCTTTCACATGAATAAAGGTCATGTTGCCTATAAGAAAGTTTGCTCTATGAGCTATGGATTCTTGCAATCAAATTGTCTAATTTGTAAATATAAAACTATTGCAAAATCATGCACTCTAATTGAAATAGCTTAATAGCTACAAAATGTGATTTTGATACATTTTGTAGCTACTAATACCATCTGCACCAAAGGGTGGTAGAAATAGCTACAAAAATACAACACAAAAAGCTGCATAAATATAACTAATCCAGCCATTGATGCAATGTAAACTATTTAATAAGTTTGAAAGTAATTCCATTTATAGTTGAGATAAATACCTCTTACAAACCAGATGTCCTCGGAAAAGTCTGAGAATCAGCTATTTGAAGCTCGTAAAGTTGTATTCTGCATTACGCATCAATCATTACAAAGGGAACAGATGCTGATCAAATCTGAGAAAATAAAAGAAAAGTCTTCCAAATTCTCTGGTAGATATTAATTCAAAATCAAATGAGATGTGACGAATTCGAAGATGTTTGGTGCAACGATCTACACTTTCTTGGCTTTTAATGTCGTTGCTTATAGCGAGATCTCCACCTGGATTCAAGATTACTGTAAAAACAAGAAAAAGTTATAATATAAATAATTTACAAAAACTTGACTTTCGTTAGCACATTAAACAATGAAATTTTAATTATATTTCCAATGTATTAAGTTTTCATGTATAACAATTCAAAGCTAAAGGTGGAAATTTTGTTTGTCTTATCCCTATGTGGAAAAATCTTCACACATATTTGTGATTGCTGCAAAAGTCATATCATAGTTTATAAAATAAAACTTTTGCTTATTATTACTTTTAGGTGCATATTAACCAGTTAGCAAAGCATTATGAATTATGACCCAATGCATAGAATATTAATCATATAAAATCAAAAAACAATTTCCCTTTTTTTATAAGAAAATAAATAATATTTAATGGTGTGTTTGACATATAGCATCATCCAAAAGTTAAAAACATGAAATGTTAAGCCTTTTGATTATCAATTAGAATAAGTGATCACGTACTCCATCTTTGACAAAACGAATTCATTTGCTTTTTAATATAATTTCGTTTATAAATGTTCTTTAGAAACAAACATTATGAATCCTTTATAAAGGGATATATGACTGTTTGTAAGCCGATTGGATGCACAGGGTGTGAAAATGACAAGGTTCAAAGAAGACCGTGCAAGACGAAGAAGTTGATAAGTGGTTGGTTTGGTTGTATTTTTGTTTTTTTGGTCCAAGTTAGTTAGAAAGTTAGTTAGATATGGACCACTTTGTAAAGGCGCAAGTCTATAAAAAGAGTTAGAAATATAGTAGAAAGATATCTTTTGTGGAATTGAAGATCTGGTGTTCGGTGCAAAATTTGTCTTTTATCTGTCTTGTGAACTGTTTTCTGGGTGTGGTCTCAGGCTATCAACTAGGAGATGTATGTTGACCTATGAAGTAATATGACACTGATGTTGTTGGAAATTCCATGTGTCTTTTGTCTACGATGCGATATCTAATCTTGTGATTGTTATTTCTGTGGTTAATTACTGTGATTTGGATGATGCAATCTGAATGGTTAAATGTTACGATCTAATGTCTTAATGTTTTTCTTATTTGAATGATGAGAAGACTTCGCATGATGGATGGATTCTTGTATGTCAATATGTTTTCTACATAATGAACTGGTGTGATATTAGATCTGCTAATGGAAATGATAAATGAATGATAAAACCTTGTTTTGGATCTCTGAGTAATAGTGTGACAGAGAGAGATTAAGTGCATAAGTTCTCTTCCCTTCTCTGTAAACGTGGTTCTTGTAGCCCTCCCTCAAACATCTCGGGTGAGATTGCATCTTCTTCGTAGGTGTTGCTCGATAGGGTAAAACCTGTCCAGATCGATGTTTAGGGAGATCACATCAAAGTGTCGACAGTGTGTGAATCCCTGTCGATTAAAGTGTGTCAACAAATTTTTTGCCTCTTGCTGTTATAGCTCAAAATGACACATCTCTACCTATGACCACTTTCCCATGATTCTGTCGCATGTCGACACTTCCATGATGACACTTCATGAAAGTCACTGAAAAAACACCTAACTTGGAGGACCCATATCTTGAGTTTTGTAACTTCGTTTGACCTTATCTCTACACTGTTGGAATTATATTTCAGTTACCTAAAACTTTTTAGAAGACACCAAAGTCTGAAAATGCCCAGAAGTACCCTAAAAATGATTTTTTTGTTGTGTACGTGTGTTTCCTTAAGGAAACCCACGTATGTACGTAAATTGCTATATATAATACTCGCGTATGCCTTAAATACGCAACTATCTGCATTGCAACCCACGTATACCTCCTCACATACGTGACTATTGTCTCTGCAATCCGCGTACGCCTCCTGAAAATGTAAAAAAAATACGTATTTTGAAATTCGGGTAGTTTGGGTAGTTATGCAACTGACTCCTTCAGTTGTAACTACTTTGTCTTCAACCCTAACTCTTCATAAAGCATATAAATAAAGGTAGGGAGGTCCATGAGGGGGGACTTGAACTTTTGCATTGTCATGCTGGAGGAATTGGGACTCTCTTTGCCCACACATTTTCCCTAGAAGCTATCTCCTTGTGTTGTAGAACTTGGAGGCTGAGTTCCTTGGAGAAGAGAAGCAGCAGAACTAGATTAAGGTTTCGTGAGGTGCCAAACTTGGAGCGAAGGTATATTTGTACTTGTATTCAAGATTAATAAAGATGTGATGTCCTTTTTCTTCCCAAATCAATGTGTCTTGTATATTGAATCTCTGATTATGATTATACGATGTTATTTATAAGATTATGTTTTCATGTTTAAATGAATATTATCTCCTTTCATATAGTCTATTTGGTTTGAGGAAGGTATAATTTGTTTTGTAGGTCTCTTGGAGCAAGAGGAGCAAGAGGAGAAAGAGAAGGATTGAAGGGCTGCTTGGATCAACCTTCGTTTGTCAAGGTATGAACCATTCTAATCTATGAATCTTGCTTGTATATACTTGCAGAACCATTTGCATCTCTCTTTCAACCCTAGTATGTTGATGGCCTCTTAAACCCTAGCCATAGGATACTTTCCTTTACAACAGAACTGGCGACTCCAATGGGGATAGCCTTGTCTGTTTGGGGTTTCTTTGTATTTCTTTCAGTATTTTGCAAGGATTTAGGTATTTCTTACCACTTAGAAATAATTTATCAATCTGATAGAACATCTCCCCCTAGCCATAGGATACTTTCCTTTACAACAGAACTAACGACTCCGTTGGGGATAGCCTTGTCTATTTGGGGTTTCTCTATATTTCTTTCAGTCTTTTGCAAGGTTTCATCTCTTTCTTGCCACTTAGGAACACTTTATCAATATTATAGAACATCTCCCCTACCTTCCTAAGGCATTTGTTGACCTTTTTTGGGATTTTTTCCACCCATACGCAAGTTGCAGACTGAACAGTCGCGTGTCTGGTTTGGTACACACGACTTTCTATACTGTCAACCCGCGTGCGATACGCGACTTGTAAGTAATACAACGCACATGTGTTTATACATGCGACTTGCTGTATTATCAACCCACGTATGACACACAACTTGTCAGTTGTACAACCCACGTGTACCCCTAAAACAATGTTTTTTCCTCATTTTTGTGGTTTTTTCTGTTGTTGTGGGTTGTTTGGTAGGTATTTTGGTGTCCTCTACAGGTGCATGACTCTAAGTAGTTAGTGTCATCCATTTTGGTTGTCCTTTATCTCTGTGGTAAGCCTTTTTATAGGATTAGGGTTTTCTCTTTTCTCTTCCCCCCCACCCCCTTCGCTTGGCATGATTTTTGGCTTATGTTTCTAGTCAGCCTCTGTTAGTGATCTTTGTCTGAACTTAGAAGCTTATTGGTATCTGTTTCCTTCTTATTTTGTTGGTTAACTTCACCTTTCCAAAGTAGTTGACTTGTCTCTTATGCAATCCTTCCTTCCAAGTAGGGTTTATACTCACTTTAGGGCATTCTAGAGTCTGTTTGGTGGTTGTATAGCAAAGTTCCTTTTGCTTTGTTCTTATTATCTACATACATTTAGTTTGTAGGTAGTTTTTCTTTTGCATTTATAAAAGAAAAAGAAAAAGAACATATAGTTGTTTAATATGCATGTAGATTAGAGTTTGTTTTTAATGCACTGCATATCATTATTTTTAAAATAAAAAAAGAAAAAGAAATTGTTCTTTTGTGGCTTTCAAGTTTCTATTTGAAAAATAAAGAGAATAGTTTTTGCTTTTTGCATTTCATTTCTCTTTGCTTAGTCATTTTGTTTCAACTTTGAGTCAAAACACCACATAAGTTTCACGCCATTTACCCTCTGACTAAAAACAATCCTTAAAATAAATGATATAATTTAAAAATTATTAGTAAGTTTTATTTTATAGGGTCATACACCAACTAGCTTAGGCTATAATTTTGGGATAGGGAGTTTAAACTCCCCACAAGTGTTTAAATTCAGACGTAGTTGGCCAATCACTAGGTAAACCCTTTTCTATGTTGATTGTATCTGGGAAGCTCCTCTCAAACAGGAGTTAAGCACGAGGCCACGTGGAGGCTTGGACTGAGGAGATAACCCTCTGATTCCTTGTCAAAGCGTAGACCAAGGTTTTGGCACATCTGGGGATTCTGTCTTAGACAAGGTTTCAGGATTTCCTAATATTTCCATGCGTACGAACCAGGCTTGTGACTATCCCCCCAGACTGTCAATATAGTTAAGGTAGCCTTTAGTCTCGTTGACATCTAGGGTTCATACACAGGTAGACCGAAAGGCTATTTCTGGTTGACCTTGGACGGGCTTGGAAGGTAACCCTGGTAGAAGGTGTGGGAGGGCGGAGGGTGATTCCTCTGCTTGTGCCTAAAAACATCTACAGGGATGCCAATTAACTGTCTATCAACTTTCTTTTGGAAAGCATATCTTATACCTGTTTGTCTGTTTGGATTTAGGAATTTTTTAGTGAGTGCTGTGTGGTTTGTCTGTACTTAGTTTGCCTTCAGGTGTATGCTTTGTACATTTTCTTTTCTATCAACCTCAAACTTTGTCTCCTTGTTTGAAACTATGGATAACACCCCTTTGAACACCAACCAAGAGATCCCCATGCTGAGAACTCCTTGTACTATTACTCTCACGGGGAATGTTGGTGTTCCTTTGATGGCCACCTTGAATCTTCCTGGATTCACCCTAGGGTTACCGGTGTGGTTGTTTTCCACTCCAACCATCCTGAATGCTCCTGATGCTTCTCAAGTAAGCTCCTTATATCAAGGGCATCAAAACACTGCTTCCCCTTCACCTGTAGTTGATTCTCCTCCTCCTTCTACCTCATGCAGTGAAAGTACTGATACTAGTAACTGACAGTCTAAAAGGAGTAAAAGAAGAAGGAATAGGAAGAAGGCACATAAGAAAGGGGGCACCCGTTCAACCTCTGTAGGTTAAGTTGAACCTCACCACCCAGCCTCTGCAGTTCATGATGGGGGCACCTATCGAACCTCTGCAGCTCATGCTGGATCAATCCACCCAGCCTCTGAAGTTCATGCTGGGGGAACACACTCAACTGTTGCAAAGCATGTTGATCCTAGCCATTCAGCTTCTATTGTTCATGCTGGTGGTGCCCGTTCAACCTCTGCAGGTCATGTTGGACCCAGTCTCTCATCCTCTGTAAGTCATGTCGGGGGAATTATCTTAGTCTTTGCAAGTCATGATGGGGGCAGCCTTTCAGCCTCTATGTTTCATGCTGGAGACAATCTGTCATCCACTGCAAGTCATGTTGACATTGTTGAAAATACTTCCCGTTCAAAACACAAGCCCAAGTTTCCTTGTAAGCTTTGTGAGGGAGACCACCTTACTTATAAATTCCCTTCTATCGCGGAGGTGCGAAGAGTTTGGTTTCATGGTCATCCCATTTTTGAACATTCTGAAGTTTTTCAGCAACCAACCTCTCTTAGTCAGGTTGAACCCAGCTACCCATCCTATGATGGTCATGTTGGGGGAAAACTCTCAAACTTTGTAGGTCACGTTGAGAGAAAACAATCAGCCACTGCTAGTCATGTTGACAATGTTGAGAAAACTAGTCATTTGAAGTGCAAACCTAAGTTCCCTTGTAAGCTATGCGAGGGAGATCATCTTACTCACTAGTGCCCTGCTATCATAGAGGTGCGAAGAGTGTGGTACGAGACTCAAGAATTTACTTCTCCTGAACAACCTATAGTTTCTCAACAACCTATTCAACCTTTGGTTGATCAAGTGCTCGAACCAATCTCAGCTTTGGTCGATCCAACTCTATTAGCACTTCATTTTTAACAGTTGATCTAAGGGCCTGACTGAGGTTCGGTAAGGGTCTCAGTCCCTCGAACTTCATGTGAGCACCCTTCGATGAGGAAAATGGCAGGTGCACTGTTAACTTTGGGCAGGGTTCATAATCAAAGGCTGCGATTGATTGGAGGTGGATCAACGGCTCCAAACCACTTCGTGTGAGAAAACATGTGCGATCAAATCTTCCTTCCCGGATCGCGAAACGTGTTAAAGACTAGAGGCTTTAGACGGTTGAGATGAGGTATGGGATAGATCTATGGCCTAAAGTAATTTCGTGATCCATACTTGTGCGGGTAAAACTACAATCTCAAATCATGAAAAGGTGTAGAGGTCGCAAATATTGATGGCGGTGATGAAAAAAGGGATAAATCTATGTCTATGGTTCATTTCGCAATACGAACTAGCGCAAACGAATATCTAAGTTTCCTGTTGCAAAAGATGGTGGGGCCCACTTGGATCGACGGCTACATGAAGTGTCGATCTCAATCGATGGTTAAGAATGTGTCATGATCTAGAACTGCCCACAATGTTCAGAAGAGAAAAGTTGGCGGCAAGATGAATGGAACGTGGATGGTGGACATAAAAGATTCCTTTGATCAGATGGCTGAGAAGACTCCCAAGGTACAGGTTCCCCATCTAGTGCGGAGATGACAATGGAGGAGACGTTCACGCGTGTAATCTTCCCCATTGCAGATTGGTCGATTCCTCTGACACCATTCGGGATATGCCTGAGGTGGAAGTCTTGTCCAGCGACACTATTTTCCCAGTTCACAAGTGTGGCACGTGGTTCGTTTCAAAGGAAGCCGTGAGAGAGATAGAGGTTTGATTCACTGAGGCGACAGACCTAGCATTTACATGAGGCCGAGGGATGCAACAAACTAAAACAACCCAACACCACCATCAAGGTAATTGAAAGGGCAGGAGATGGTCAAATCTGCAACCCTTGGAAATAGCCTAGCAGCCACACGAAAATGGTTCAGAATCTTAGCCATATAGGATAATACGATTGAACATCAGGATAGAAAATCCCCACCCTGAGACCACACATGCCACCATCGCAGCTACTTTAAGGGCATAGCCCTTCCCGAAGCCATTCCTACTTGCACTATATAACACCATCTTCCGAAGATATTTGAGACATGGAACTGTGTAGATGATAAGAGATATAGGGTTAAAATCCGAGAAGTGTCGAAGTCTTTCATAGAAAACCATGACTGTGTGGTTTGAGAAATTAGTTCAACAAGGGGTACTTTTGGTAGGTAGACATCAAATTTGTGTTCTGGTTATCCACACCAGAAAATCACCAACCACCAGGGCATAGATGTGAAATACCAGAGGGGATTCCCCCGCTTCTACACAACCCAGTCTCTGGATGTGCAGTGCATGGGTTTTGACATCCCAACGACGTCCCTCCGACACTCCTGGATGCAGTCACAACCTTTGAAGTCCCAGATCACAGTGGTGGTAGAACTGTTGGAGCAAATTCTCGTACTGGGACCAGGTGCATCCAAATCCTTCGACACCATTCCTAGAGGCTCCACTTGGCTGCTTGGTCATGGGCGAGGAGAGGGTCAAACACACACTTGGCTGCATGGCTCACAGAAGAATCCTCCTCGTAAGAGGAAGAAGACAATAAAAGGATGATAAGCTTCTTAAGTCTCTTATCATCACTAAGTGTTTGGCCACCTTTTCTCCGGCCTCCTCCTATAACAGTTTTACTCGATGGGGGATGAGGTCGGGAGAATGGTAGAGGAAAGGATTTAGGCCTTATTTTCAGCCTTTGAGTGACATGCACCAGTTGGACAAGGAGACCCAAAATAGGTCCAGGGCAGCCTGTGTGGATGATTGACCGTCAGCACATCGCATGGGAGTCATTTTCATGAAGCAGGATGGTATGGGGCTCTACGTTATCACGCGCCGCATCTCCATGATGTTTGTTTATATTTGTAAAAAATGTGGCAATAGTCCACTCCTTGCACTATTAACACCTGATGGTGACTTGTAACAACTTTTAATTCGGTAGTCTCAACAATAGGATTGTATAAAAATGCTCCCAATAGAGGGAGACAGGAGTTAGTGAATTGGATTGGGAAACATTCCTGGGCTAAGGCTCCCCATTTGTAAAACTTGATACCCGTGTATGAATAAATTGCAGTGAAAGAACTGTTACTCACGGCAAAGATTCATGTGTCATTGCTTTTCCCAATATGTATTTTCCTTTACGTGTAAATTTGTTTCCTGTTTCCACTCCAGTCTGTTAATTTATTTTAATGTCTACAAATTAGGGTATATTGGTTAGGAATTCATACTTGTTATGCTCCAGCTGTTGTTTCATACATTGACCAATTGTTCTGATAAAGTTGCATGGAATTCATCTTGCTGGTGCTCCATGCGATGGACTGTCCCTTCTCGTCCTCCAAATCTCCTGCTAAATATATCTTGATTGGGAAATTAGTGGCTATCTTGCCTCTGTTTGCAATCCCACGTCATTCTTTCCCTTTGTAATCTCTCCTTACGCAGGTTTTGACTCCATTTTCCCATGGTCCCTTGCCTCTAATAATCCCACCATGCACCTTTCCTCAACATACTTTGCCCCATTCAGGATCCTAGCCCCCTGATTATGTTGATTGAAAATCCTATGCAGAGTATACTCTGGTGACACACAAGATTGACAGCCTTATGTGGAGTGGACTCCGATGAAAAATGAGAGATCCCTCTTTGACTGTGCAGGGCTAGAGGCACAGTCTAAAGCGGTTCTGTTGTTTCCTAGGAGTGGCCTCCCCTCGCTCAACCTTGGGGGCTCAAATCCTGGTGCCAACAAATTGGCGTATTGCCGGGAACGAACTTGAAGATCCTCCCTAGAAAGAATAACAAAGATTTAGATCTGGCTATTGATGGTGAACAATTGGCCAGACATCAAGAAGGTTGAGAACTTTTTCACCTGGTGACTCCACTCTTGAAGGATTCAGACTTCAATGACTCCGTTGGTGGTGTGACCCAGAAATCAAATGACCGAAGAGAGATGGCAGAATCCGCCTCAAAAATGGACCCCTCATAAAGCTCAGAAATGCACGGTGGAAGGTCCAAACACTCGAGTCCATGTTTCTTCTAGAATTCCGTATCCTATCTTGTAAGTTTGATCTTATCTTTCCTTAGATTTATCAAAACATCCTTCTATGGCCCATCTCATTCTGAGCAGAGCCATGAATATGTTCCTGTTTATCCTTCTTTATGAACCAAAAGCATTGCATCATCTTGTACGTCTGATTTTGGCCTAGATCTTTATCCGGGGGCGCTCGATGTCAAAGGACACCACTATGAAATTCATGAAACCTCAGACGATAGTTTAGATATCGTACCTAAACTTATCTCCCCCATTTCTCCAAGCTGATATAAACCGCTGCAATTGCCTCCTATCCTCCATGATTTTCCCATGAAATATTACAAGTACCTCCCCAAGTTCGACGGAGAATCTGAAAACCTAACTGCTAAGAAACATGTACAAGCCTTTGAGCATTTCTCTGACCTTTTTGAGATAGAACATGATGATGTCTTCATGCGGGCGTTCGCTCTATCCTTGCAAGGAGATGCCAAAGTCTAGTTTAAACACTTGCAGCCTAAGTCCATCAACACTTGGGAAGAGCTTTCTTGCACATTCTTGAGGTTTTGGGGTAGGACCAGGCCACTGGAGCAAATACTTTCAGATTTTTATTCCTTGAGGAGACATGAAGGTGAGGTCATATCTAGTTTTAATAGAAGATTCACAAGATCTTATTATAACATTCCTAAGGAATTCTAACCTCTTGAGAACGCTACTAAGATCTATTATGTAGATGCCTTTCCTCCTGACCTGTCCTTGCTTCTTTTGGAGAGAAAATCAACCACCTTGCAGCAGATGTTCGCTGATTGTTTGGAGGTTAAGGAAAACCTTAAGATGTCCAAGAAATTATCAGATAAAGACTGTGGTGGTGAGATAAAAGATACATACAAATTGGTTGGGCCCTACAAGTAGAAGAAGGAAGCTTATGGCTCGTCAAAGATCTCTCATGGTATGCAGAAAGATGACCGGCTTGAGGCTGAAATAGAAAATCCTACAGGATTATTCTCTAAAGATGGCGACCTGCCGTAACCCTAGTCAAAACTAGGGACAATTTTAATAAGGATTTTGGTGCGCCTGTGTATGACGAATATGAAGAAGAGTACCTGCAGAATATACCCGACGAGCCAGTTGTTGAAATGACGCCTTCTGATAAAAGAAATCAAAGTGCAATGCAAAATCAGGAGGTCAGAGCGGGAAAATATGATGAGGGCATTAGAGGAGATATCTTACCCTTATGTTATGCCTCTTTTGAGTTGATATGACATATGATTAAGGCCGCCAAACAAAATCAAAGGGAAATGGAGGTGATGCAGGCCGAAAAATTGCACAAAAATGAAGACGGATGCAGCAACTTATAGATAAACACTTTTTCTGATACTCTGCCTTCAAGAATGCCACCTCACACAGAAGGATTATGTCTACTTGGTTCCACTAGAGAAGTTGAAGAGCTCCCTCTCGAAGCACATCAAGCCCTTGTTACATAAATTTTAGGCAGAGAGAGGGATATTCCATTGGAGAGAGATTATGTGGTTCCTCGTCTGCAATCTTCCAAGTGTCAGCCTGATGACTCCCTAGAAGCAGGAAGCTCCGAATAGCTTTCCCATGAGCAGGTGACAGAACATGCTAGAGGTTGCTGTGATTTCTACGACCCCATGGCTGAATACATGGAGGGTTTGGGTGAAGGCAATGATTGGTCGCATCTCTGCCTTAAATATCGGTTTGTTTATCATTTCCTTCTCCCATTATCTGTTTCATTTTTATCCATCAAGCACCATACAAGAACAAGAATATTAGGCAAGTTTCTTGATTGGATTCATTGGAAGTCTGATTTCACTTAATTGGATTTGTGTACAAAGTTAGGTAGAGTAGGTAGGAGAAAATAAGCTCAGCTGTTATCGAGCATTTCCTTCATTACTGTTTTCAGTTTGTTTTTATTTTCAGTTACCAACACAGGTTTATGGTCACTAGCATGATTTGCAAGAGTGGCACGAATTCGCTGAAGCAGTAGCATGGAATAGAATGGAGATGTCAAAGAAATACTGAAAGCAGCCCAATGGTTTCGACACTTGGTTTATGGGGGTTCTTTGCTACCTTGCTGGGAGGATAGCATCCCTCGTGGAGCCAGTTGTTAACACTCCATTTTTAACAGTTGATCTAAGGGCCTGACGGAGGTTCGGTAAGGGTCTTAGTCCCTCAAATTTCATGTGAGCACCCTTAGACGAGGAAAATGGTAGGTACCCTGTTAACTTTGGGCAGGGTTCATAATAAAAGGCTGCAATTGATCGAAGGTGGATCAACGGCTCCAAACCGCTTCACACGAGCAAACATGTGTGATCAAAGCTTCCTTCTCGAACTGCGAAACATGTTAAATACCAAAGGATTTAGACAGTTGAGATGAGGTTTGGGATAGATCTATAGCCTAAAGTAATTTCACAATCCATACTTGTGCGAGTAAAACTGCAATCTCAAATAGCGAAAAGGTGTAGAGGTTGCAAAGATCGACAGCCGTGATGAAAAAAGGGATAAATCTATGGCTACGGTTCATTTCGCAATGTGAACTAGCGCGGATGAATATCTAAGTTTCCCATTGTGAAATATGGTGGGGACCACTCGGATCGACGACTGCATGAAGGGTCGATCTCAATCAATGGTTAAGAACATGTCACGATCTAGAACTGCCCGCAGTGTTCAGAAGAGAAAAGTTGGCGACAGGATGAATGGAACATGGACGGTGGACATAAAATATTCCTTTGACCGGATGACTGAGAAGACTCCCAAGGTACAAGTTCCCCATCCAGTGTGGAGATGACAGCAAAGGAGATGTTCATGCGTGTAATCTACCCCATTGCATATTGGCCAATTCCTCCGATGCCATTCGAGATATGCATAAGGTGGAAGTCTTGTCCAGCGGCACTGTTTTCTTAGTTCACAAGTGTGGCATGTGGTTCATTTCAAAGGAAGCTGTGAGAGAGATAGAGGTTTGATTCGCTGAGGTGACAGACTTGGCATTTACATGAGGTCGAGGGATGCGACAAACTAAAACATCCCGACACCACCATCAAGGTAATTGAAAGGGTAGGAGATGGTCAAATCTGCAACCCTTGGAACCATCCTAGGAGCCATGCGGAAATGGTTTGGAATATTAGCCATACCAGATAATATGATTGAACATCGGGAGAGAAAATCCCCACCCTGGCACCATACATGCCACCATCGCAGCTACTTTAAGGGTATAGCCCTTCCTGAAGCCATTCCTGCTCGCACTATATAACACCATCTTTCGAAGATATTTGAGACATGGAACTGTGTAGATGATAAGAGATATAGGGTTGAAATTCGAGAAGTGTTGAAGCCTTTCATAGACAACCATGAATGTGTCATTTGAGAAATTAGTTCGATAAGGGGTACTCTTGGTAGGCAGACATGAAATCTGTGTTCTGGTTATCCACAGTAGAAAATCACCAACCACTGGGGCACAGATGTGAAATACCAAGGGGGATTCACCCTCTTCTACACAACCCAGTCTCTTGATGTGCAGTGCATGGGTTTTGATCCCAACAATGTCCCTCTGGCACTCCCGGTTGTAGTCACGACCTCTGAAGTCCCAGCTCACAGTGGTGGCAGAAATGTTGGAGCAAATGCTCATACTAGGACCAGATGGGTCTGGAGCCTTCAACACCATTCCTAGAGGCTTCACTTGGCTACTTGGTCATGGGAGAGGACAGGGTCAGACGCACACCTAGCTGCATGGCTCACAGAAGAATCCTCCTCGTAAGAGGAAGAAGACAGTACAAGGATGATAAGCTTCTTAAGTCACTTATCATCACCAAGCATTTACCCACCTTTTCTCTGGCCTCCTCCTATAACAGTTTTACCTGATGGGGGATAAGGTTAGAAGAATAGTAGAGGAAAGGATTCAGGTCTTCTTGTCAGCCTTTGAGTGACATGTTCTAGCTGGACAAGGAGACCCAAAATAGGTCCAGGGCAGCCTGTGTGGACGATTGACCATCAGCATGCCGCGTGGGAGTCATTTTCACGAAGCAAGATGGTATGGGGCTCTGTGTTATCATGCGCCGCATCTCCATGATGTTTGTTTATATTTGTAAAAAGTGTGGCGATAGTCCACTCCTTGCACTATTAACGCCTGATGGTGACTTGTAACAACTTTTAATTCGGTAGTCTCAACAATAGGATTGTATAAAAACACTCCCGATAGAGGGAGACAGGAGTTAGTGAATTGGATTGGGAAGCATTCCCAGGCTAAGGCTCCCCATTTGTAAAACTTGATACCTGTGTATGAATAAATTGCAGTGAAAGAACTATTACGCACGGAAGAGATTCATGTGTCATTTATTTTCCCAATATGTATTTTCCTTTACGTGTAAATGTGTTTCCTGTTTCCACTCCAGTATGTTAATTGCTTTTCATGTCTGCAACTTAGGGTATAGTAGTTAGGAATTCATACTGGTTATGCTCCGGCTACTATTCCAGACATTTACCAATTGTTCTTCTAAATTTGCATGGAATTCATATTGCTGGTGCTCCATGCAATGGACTGTCCCTTCTTGTCCTCCAAATTGCTCGCTAAATATCTCCTGATTGGGAAATCACTGGCTATCTTGCCTCTATTTTCAATCCCACGTCATTCTTTCCCTTTGTAATTGCTCCTTACACAGGTTTCGACTCCTTTTGCCCATGGTCCCTCACCCCCGATAATCCCACCATGCACCTTTCCTCAACATACTTTGCCCCATTCAGTATCCTAGCCCCCTGATTATGCTGATTGAAAATCCTATGCAGAGTAGACTCTGGTGACACACAATATTGACAACCTTATGTGGAGTGGACTCTGGTGAAAAATGAGAGATCCCTCTCTAACTGCGCAGGGCCAAAGGCGCGGTCTAAAGTGGTTCTGCTTTTTCCTGGGAGTGGCCTCCCCTCGCTCGACCTTGGGGGATCAAATCTCGATGCCAACACACTCTTCTTTATGAGAGTGATCCTGAGGTGATTGAACCAATGTCATCTTTGGTCAATCCCACTCTCCCTTCAGAGAGTGAGTTTCACAAAGTGGTTGAATCAATTCCATTGTTGATCAATTGCACTCTTCCTTTAGAGAGTGAAGTGCCTTCTAGTCACATTTTCTTCATTGCCAGTTCAGAACTTAGTGAACAAGGGGGCACATAACTCGCTTTGGATCATCCCCCACCAAGCTCTTGGATTGGTTCCTTTGATTGGGATAGCCTAGTTGAGCCACGCCTTCTTTCTAATGCACCTTTTCAGATAAAGTTCAAAGTTGAACCATACATGATTGCTCGTTGTATTGTTGATGAAGGAGCTTCAGTTAGTATCTTGTCTGCTTGTGCTTGGTGAGGCATGGGATCTCCCAGCCTTTTGTCGACTGCTAGTAAGTTACTAGAGTTTTATAGAAGAACTTGTATAGCCTTGGGAATTATTTCTCAAACACCTGTTACTTTGGGTGGGAAGACCATCTTAGTTGACTTCATGGTGATAGAAGACCCCTTGGACTTCAATATGCTCCTTGGACGTGATTATGTCTATGCCATGCAAGATGTGGTGTCAACATTCTTTCATGTGATGTAATTTAATCATGGTGAATATATTGTCACTATCGATCAGTTGGATTTTCTTTATTCATCTCTCAACCCAACTAGAGACTGGGTCTTTCCTTTATTAATCCCTAGTATTTCTATAGACACTACCCTGCCATATGTGAGCTATGTGGTCTCATGTCCTTTGCATTCAATTGCTACTGAGAAGCAGCCTTTGTTTTCATGCTTAACTTCTTGAGACTTGGTCCCAGCAGTTGACCAGGTGAGTCATCCTATATAGACTGTGGAGCTTGCTCTCTACTCTGTCTATCCATTTGAAAGTTTAGACATGTGTCCTATCTCGGATGATCTCCTTCCTTCGGATGAAGTCTTCCTAGAGTCTTTGATATAGTTTGATCTTCTATTGGATGTTGGTTCAGTTGTGACTAAGTCTAACCTTGATTTTCCTAATAAGCTTGAACTTTCTTCTTATATTGGTCTTGTTGACTCTTTTGACTCTTCCTTTGAACAGAAAGTCAGTGATCCTGATGAGCTTAATTTTTCTTATGAATTTTTCAACTCCCATGATACTGAGTTTGTTCTTGTAGAATCTATCTCCCTTTTTTATTTTTTGTCTCCTTCTGAGGTTGATCTTATTGATTATAAACCCTCAAGCCTTGGTGCTATAGAATCTTGTTCGATCGATTCTGCCTTGACTTTCCCTCTTGCAGAAGATAGCAAAGTCACATGTGTTTCTGCCAAAGCGACCTGCATCAGATATTTTCTTCTGAATATGATTTTGATGTTGTTGTTTCTTGGAGACATGATTTTTAGTTGGATTCAAAACTGTTTACTAGCCTTGTCTTGTTGTTCAAGCTGTAACGACATTTGCATGTGCCCTGCTCACGCTTATGAGCCTGATGTCAGTTTTCACGCTTTTAGCTTGTTGTATAAGCCCTCATCTTTGTTCTCATCATCGCTAAGCCTTGTATCATTTTGCCTTTGAAACTTTACACCCTTTACCTTGAGAAGACATTCCTTGAGTGTCTTTATCTGGCTTATGTTCCTTGCATTATGCATAGGTTTGTTCCTTGCGCTTGGAACTAGTTTCGCCTACCTATGACACTCATCTCCTCACATTTAGAGCATTCTTTCTGCTCTCCTTTGAGCTCGTCAAAAACAGTAAGGAGGCCATGAGTTGACTTTTCTAGACTTGTTAAAACTTCACGGGAAAGATATTGAGTTTCTTTAGGACCAAGTCTGACTCCTCAAAATAGACTTGACTGCTGAGTAAACTTGTCCATTGAGGCTCGTTAAGAATATGTGAATGGGCATCCACATTGGTGGTAGGTTATTGCTTTCTTAGACCATGTAGAATAGTACAAGAAAGGAACACTCTCTTTTATTTGGAATCAAGAAGAGTATTCTCAGGCATAGGTTTATCACTTTTTCGGACCTGAGGGACTAAATTTATGGAAAAGGAGCGCCTGGTATGAGCTTAGTTTTCTCTTTTTCATGCTCTGGATCCAAACATGAAAAATATTTCGAGTGTACTTTATGTCTTTTTCATGTTCGTTAAACACTAAAGAACAAAGCATCGAGTTTATTGTTGTAAGCCCCATTTATCGTAATCAAATGGATCTTTCCAAGTGATCTTGCCTTCCTTCACACTCCTAAAACTCAGGCTATATGCTCCTTTTGAAGGAGCGTTGGGTAGGTGGTAATTTAACCTTTTTTGGACCTCCCCAACTAAGTACAAAAAAGGCATGACTTACTTCTTCGGAAGCTAAGAGAGTTCTTCGTGGTTTGTTTTATACTTTTTCAGCATCAGGAGACTAAATTGGACGAAATTTTTCTCCCCTAGAGTCTTCTTTGGAGTTTTTAGACTCTCTAAACTATGAAAACATCATCAAGCATGTACTAGTTTGGGCTCATAAAATCCACAAATCAGTGCTTTATCAAGCATTCTTTTGTCTCTTCTTCGAGCTTTCAAAAAATGAAGAAAGTCCCGAGTTCACTTTCTTGGACTCATTAAACCTTTACAAGAAAGAGGGGAAGGGAAGTTCATTCACATGTTTTTTACATCATGGCAGAAAGTCTTGTTTCCTTGAACAAAGCACTGGTTTTGAGTCTATAAAAAATTGGGTCCTAGTCTTTTGACCTTATCAAATTCTGAGTTTCTTACTCCTCCAGTTGGTCTCTTTTCCAATTATAAGGGGAATATGTCAATGTATCCTACATTACATATTCGTGTCGTTGGTCCTTTTGTGTCAAAAGCTACTCAAGTCACTTTTGTGTCGTGCTCGCTGTTCAAGGATTAAACCTTTGTCGGCCATTCTGCAGTTTCCTTGACGTTTTGTGTCGGCCAATCTCTGGTATCAGTTCATTAAATCATGTCTTTGGCGGTCCTTGTTGTGAATTTTAGTACCAATTCCAGATCCAATTACTCTTTGAATTACCTCATGTTGGATTATGAAGGATGTTTTAATGCCTTCCATACAACGGATCTCTTCCTATCGACTGCAACACATCTTGCTCTAGGGATGAGATTTAGAGTTTTATGACAGTACCTTTGGGATTGCAGTCATCAGTGGTAATTCCCTCATTATTGGGTAGTGGGAATACCTTAATGTCTCCTACTCGATGGATTCTTCAAGTGTTCAACTTCAAGTCCTTGTATTCACACTTGTTAGAATGTACTAGGTACCTTGGGGACCATTTTCATTAATGGTGGTTTCGCTCGTGTTTGTTAATGGTTCTCATTATTGACCGGTAATCAAATAGTTTACTCCATGTTCGAATTCAAACCCTTATTCGCATGGTTAGGATTCGTACCTTTTGGGTGGTTTGGATTGAAGACCTTGGGCCAACAGTAACATCATAATTTTTTGCTATTTCCCAAGCTGCACAAGACCTTGTTACATTTTATGTGACATTTTTCTAAGACATAGATCCACCTTGTATTCCTGTGGCTATGATCGATTGTCGAGTATGGATCCACCTTGTTTATTTGTGGCCATGGATCCTTTAAATTTGATATGGCGCTTTTTTGCATATTGAGCGACCATGATAGTTTCATCAGTTATACATATGTTGGATCCGCCTATATTTTTTATGGCAATGTTTTGTATATGGACTTGTATGTCCCAGAGATTAGTTTTGTCTGACATTTATCTCTCTTTCAGGTACCTTTGTTCAAGCCTTTTGATCTTGGATTCTCTGCTCTCTCCATACTCAGTTGTTTCCTTTATAATGTATTTCAGCTATTGTCTTCCCCTCTAACCTCATACATTAGGGGGAATCTGTTATATTTCAAAAATGACACATCTCTACCTATGACCACTTTCCCATGGTTCCATCGCAAGTCGACACTTCATGAAAGTCACTGAAAAAACACCTAAATTGGAGGACCCATATATTGATTTCTGTAACTCCGTTTGACATCATCTCTACAATGTTGGAAATGTATTTCAGTTAGCTAAAACTTTCTAGAAGACACTAAAGTCTGAAAATGCCCAAAAATACCCTAAACATGATATTTTTTGATGTCTATGTGAGTTTCCTTAAGGAAACCTACGTATGTACGCGACTTGCTATATATAATACTCGGGTATGCCTGAAATATGTGACTATCTACATTGAAACCCACGTATACCTCCTCACATATGCGATTGTTGTCTATGCAACCCGCGTATGTCTCTTGAAAATGTCAAAAAAATACGTATTTTGAAATTTGGGTAGTTTGGGTAGTTATGCAACTGACTCCTTCAGTTGTAACTACTTTGTCTTCGACCCTAACTCTTAATAAAGCATATAAATAGAGATAGGAAGGTCCATGAGGGGGGACTTGAACTTTTTCATTGTCATGCTAGAGGAATTGCGACTCTCTTTGCCCACACCTTTTCCCTAGAAGCTATCTCCTTATGTTGCAGAGCTTGGAGGCTGAGTTCCTTGGAGAAGAGAAGTAGCAGAACCAGATCAAGGTTTCGTGAGGTGCCAAACTTGGAGAGAAGATATATTTGTACTTATTTTCAATATTAATAAAGATGTGATGTCCTTTTTCTTCCCAAATCAATGTTTCTTGTATATTGAATCTCTGATTATGATTATATGATGTTATTTATCAGATTATGTTTTCATGTTTCATTGAATATAATCTCCTTTCATATAGTCTATTTGGTTTGAGGAAGGTATAATTCATTTTGCAGGTCTCTTGGAGCAAGAGGAGCAAGAGGAGCAAGAGAAGGATTGAAGGGATGCTTGGATCAACCTTCATTTTTCAAGGTATGAACCATTCTAATCTATGAATCTTGCTTGTATATACTTGCAGAACCATTTGCATCTCTCTTTCAACCCTAGTACGTTGATGGCCTCTTAAACCCTAGCCATAGGATACTTTCCTTTACAACACTTGCGTCTTCTTCATGCAATCGAATTCATCTTTTTCTTGAGCAACATGCTACTGCAACTTGACAAGGTGATCACATACAATTGTTTCTCGATCCATGAGCTCTTGGCTCATTGTCTTTTGTAATCGTGCAAGCACATGGATGGGAATCTCCAAGTACACTGTTGGAGTAGATCGCAGAGTGCAAGGGGAAGATCGAGGATGAGGCTACCTAGATCGACGATTGTAAGAAAATGACCAAGAGGTTGGCAGATCAAAACTACACAATTTTGGATGAGTGTGGTATAAGATGAACAACTATAGCAACTAGGCACACAACTTCCTGAGGTGAAGGTGCAACTAACGACATTGCGGGTATCCCTGAAAATGATACCCCCAATGGTGCAGGTTAGTAAGGCAGTGGAGTTAAAGGCACTTCAACAGAGAACCAACAAAGCGCAGGAGAGGCATCAGTGCTGAACAACCTAGTTTGATGAATTTCAGGAAATCAGCAAACAGTTATCAATGAAGGATGTGAATGCACTTGCTACTACTCATGAGGATCGCAGACAAGTGGACGAGAATATCACAAAACATGCATCGGAGCAGGACACAGAAGATTGTGCAACAATCAACACGCAGAAAAAGGAAGCGGTTGATGAATTCAAGAAGGAATATGATGACTTCAAGGTCAGGATAAGTGCATACACAATATATAGCTAGCGTGGCTCGAGGAGGAGCCACAAGTTTGTGTTGGGGGCCTGTTGGCAGGAAAATTGGATGCACATGGTGTGAAAGCGACAAGGGTCAAAGAAGACTGCACAACACGAAGAAGTTGAAAAATGGTCGGCTTATATGCATTTGTGTATTTTTGGTCCGAGTTAGTTAGGAATTTAGTTAGATGCAGACCACTTTGTAAAGGCGCAAGCCTATAAAAAGAGTTAGAAATATAGTAGAAATATATCTTTGGTGGAATTGGATATCTGATGTTCCGAGAAAAAATTGTATTTTATCTATCTTGTGAATTGTTTTATGGGTATGGTTTGAGGCTATCAACTAGGAGACGTATTTTGGAGATGTATGTTGACCTGAGGAGTAATGTGACACTGATGTTGCTGAAAATTCCATGTGTCTTTTGTCTGCGATGCAATATTTGATTTTGTGATTGGTGTTTATGTGGTTAATTACTGTGATTTGGATGATGTGATCTGAATGGTTAAATGTTATGATCTAATTTCTTAATGTTTTTCTTATTTGAATAATGATAAGTCTTCACATGATGGATGGATTCTTGTATCTCGGTCTGTTTTCTACATAAGGAAATGGTGCAGTATTAGATCCGATAATGGAAAGGATAAATGAATGATAAAACCATGTTCTAGATCTTTGAGTAATAGTGTGACAGAGAGAGAGTAAGTGTGCAAGTCCTCTTCCCTTTTGCGGAAATGTGGCTCCTTTAGCCCTCCCTAAAACATCTCGAGTGATACTGCATTTTCTGTACCGGTGTTGCTGGATAGGGTAAAACCTGTACGAGTCAATGTTTAGGGAGATCACATCGAAGGGTGTCGATAGTATGTGAACCCCTATCAACTGAAGTGTGTCAACAATTAGAAAAGGTATAATCTTTAATAATATGTTTTAAAAATAATAGAGTTATTAGAAATTACCATTTTAATAATTATGTTTATAAAGGATAAATAAATGCTTAAAATAAGTAAATGATTCTCTCAAATATAAGTGCTCAAAACTTATTGGTGACGGGAAATCCAAAATTTTACAAAGTTATCAAAAGATCAAAATAATTTAACTAAAGTAAATCAAAGCATGGATTTTACTCAAATAAGCTCAAACAAGGGCATGTAATCATTGTTAAGTAACAAAAAAACCAAGAGAATTAAATGACCAAAATCACCAAATATTTAAGCCATGAAATATATGCTAAAGAGTAATGAAGAAGTGAGAAAACCCAAATGTCATGCATAATTTAAGCCATCAAATATATATCTCAATAAATCCAAGCCTAAGGAAATGAAAGCGCAAAAGAATCTAGTAAGGAAGATCAATTGATTGCATTCTACAAAAAGATACTGAAAACTATATTATATACAAAATTTACATGGTGGGGGGGCTTTAATTTTGAAAATAAAGGGGAATTTCTTAGGGGACAACAAGAATCTAGGGAACCTGTATATACCCAATAGGATCTCTACTTGTCTACAGGGGGAATTTACTACAACATGCACATGAGTTAACAATTTGATTGATGAATGGGGTGGGAAAATCATCTTTAGGACATGAGGGGTTGAGATCTCTAAAGTTGGTACAAATTCAAATTGTGCCTTGCTTTTTTCTTATGGTGACAAGGTTTGATACCCATGGTGTATAAGCAATGGGGAAGATAAGTCAAACCTAAAGGATTTTTTCGATCTCAGCCTTAATAGCTGGAGCCTTGGAGGGGTGAGAAAGTCATCATTTCCATTTGATTGGGATAACATATAGCCAAGTGTCAATGTGGTGTTTGACAATCTAGGGTCTACGCTAGGAATTTCAGCATACAACCATGAAAACACAACGTGTAATTCCTTGAAAATGGTTGTAAGTTGATAAATTCATGTGGCGAACATGATTCCCTAATTTAGATGTTTTCTATCACTCCAAATGTGACGAAAATATCTATCTGAACTATGGGTGAAATATTATCTAGATTGCACTCTTCAAAATGACTTTGGGGATGGGATGGATTTTTTGAACCAATCGAAACACTTAATAGGTAATAATTATTTGGATTCAATGGTATATTGTTGGGATACTTGATCAGTTGAGTGGACATTGGTGAGGGAGAAAGAAGACCTATGATGGAGGTCATCCCAAGGGATCCAATCTAAGTGCATATCATCTCAATCATGGATTTGTTTGTGGAGAAGAAGTATTCCTCTAACATGTCTTCATCTAAAGAGGGGTCTTTGAACCTAATATCAGCAACCCTATCATTGGAGGTAATAGGAATGAGAGTTTCCTTATGAGGTGGCTCCTCATTAATTGGATGTGGAGCTAATTGAAAGTGTAATGAATATATCTAAATAATGTCCATGTAGCTAATGGGGCTTGGTCAAGGAGGGTGAGTCTGATATTGGGAGGTGATAACAGGATTGTGCACAACCTCCAACAGTTGAGGTGAGTCGATGTTTTTTCCATCGAGTGATAATAGAGAGTCTTTGTTTCTAGGGGAAAGAGAGACAAATGGAATGTCTTCCTCCCCATTATCATCAATAAGGATGGTCTCTTCCTCTAATATCATGGGAAGGGTTACCCTTAAACGAGTGGTTTTATGTGATAGTCACTTTTTTTTAGAGAAAATGGCTCATAATGCTCCTAACAAACAACATCGGAATAAATGGTGGGACATTAACTTGCAAACTCTTCATGGGTGAGAAGCATAAGCCTTATTAAGAATATGTAACAGAATATAAGTGTGCTTAGGAGGTGACATTGGTTTAGGAAGGAAGAGGCATGAGTCTTATGGTTTAAGTGTGCCTGAGATAACTACTTTGGGGACTGACAAAACCTTTGTTTCTACCGACGTAGTGACAACATTGATGGAATTTGTTTCTTGTGGTTGAGGTGGAAGACTCTCAATCAAAGGAGTGATGAGGTAAACAATCACCAAGGAATCCTAAAATTTAGTGAGGTAAAGATAATGGTGTGTGCAATTCCTAAACTGAAATAAAATCAAACACATGTCATTGGTGCTTAAAGGTTTAGAATTAGCATTTTTTTTGGGTGCGTACGAGGTTGGTGTGCCCCTGCTACAACTTGGGATGCATGTGTCACATTAACAGGGGTGTTAAGCAAGTTTATGATCTCTAGAAAGGTGGGGCATAATTCAGTCACATGTATTTTCTTACCACATAGGGCACATGGTGGGGTGACCCACATGGTAGGAGTGTTGGTCATTATGGAAGATTTCATCCTATGTTGAGTTATGCCCCCTTCTGTAGGATTAACAACCATTGATGATGGTTTAGGGAGATGATTGTTCATGATGGGGGATTTCAACCTAGGTTTTTTTATGCCCCCATTAGTTTGAAATATTACACAGTACATCTAGAAACACAAATAATACACACTTATTTTCACAGAGATGCACAAAAAAATTAAGAATAAATATGAGAGATTTCACTAGAGAGAAGGATATCTAGTGGAATAAATTTATTCATTTATTGTCCAACAATATGTGGACCATCCAAATATGTTACAAAGAAGTAAATTCATGAGCCTTATGAGGATTTAGAAATCCACACACGTGTGAGGCTTATTATGGTAGATCTAATCACTAAACATGAGTGCTAGTTGTAAATTTTGATATGTCTCGAGTTAACTAATGGTAACTGTTGGTAAGTGTACCTAAAGGGTGCATTGAGGATTTAAGGATAAAAAATAGCAGAGAGAATATTAATATGGTGCACGAGGGATTTTAGTTTAATGTCAGTGGTCATCGATGCTCATATCATCCCATAATGCATGAAATCAAGAAAAGTTCTATAAGTTCCTAAATTTAAGGAGTCTCCTAAAATTTAGAAGATTGACTCAACATGTCCTGAAATTATGAAATAGAGTTCATATGTGGATAATGAGGGTGATAACGACAAAATGATAGTCTAGGATAATCAGAATGATGAGGAGTACCACTAGGAAGTCAACAAACATGATCTATGCACCAGGGAAAGCAATTAATATTTTATGTGCAATCTCTAAATGGGTAATATACCCTAATAATCCCCCTTAATCCTAACTTATATGAATAAAATCAAAATAGGGCCCTAGTAACAAGTACCAAAGGTCACCCTTTACATAAAAAATGACTTTATCTGTCCATATCAACTGAGGAAAGAGGGAAACCAATTGGGAAGAAAACCCATCCTCAAAATGGACATGAAATACTGTCTAAGTTGTCTTCAAAATGTTATCACTCACCCGAAGTAGTGATCTAATATGATCAAACTTATTTTCTGTAAAAGTATTGATGAAGATGTCTACAACCTGCTTTGTAGAAAGACGATACTACAGTGAAATGATTTGATCATGCACAAACCCTCTGATGTAGTACATGTGGATATCAATATGCTTGGTCCTTTTCCTCTATGCTAGATCTATTGAGATATTTATAGTGATCTGGTTATCACAAAATATGACACTATCAACACTATAGTGAATCCTAAACTTAGACATAATGTCTTGCAACCAAATGGACTGTGTGGTTGCACTAATAACACCTTTATACTCAACTTAAACATCTGATAGAGCTCGGCTAACTCCTTTCTAACCAAGATATAGGACCAAAACCAATCATGAACACATAGCCAAGAGTGGACTTTTGGTTTGAGCTATCACCATCCCAATAAAAATCAGTATACCCAACAAGATGAAGTGAAGAGTCAATAACATAATGAATACCATAATGCTTGGTTCCTGGCACATAAGAAAGGATCCTCTTTGTTTCTTTCTAGTGGAGTTCATGGGGATATTACATGTATCTAGAAATAGAATTGAATTCGTAGGATATGTCAGGGTGAGTGTGTGAGGAAAATGAGACTCCTAAGCAACTATCTATATAGTGTATTGTTCATCAAAGGTGAAGAACCACCATACTCAAGATTGAAATATGAGAGGAAGGAGAATGTTGTTGGATTGTACTCTAATACATGAAATATGTTAATAAAATATAATGCATACTTGAATTGTGAGACTTTGATACCTAAAATAGATTTTTTTATTTCAAGTCCAAGAAAATTATTCAACAAAACCAAGTCTTTCATGGAAAATGAACTATGCAAAGCAAACTTAACGAAAGCTATGTCTATAGATGAAATCCATATAATCAAGAAATATTCTACATAAAATACAATGAGTAAGAGAGTCACCATCATGTTTCATGTACTCATTAATATCTTATTTTCATCTTTGGATGTCTTGTGACAGAAGGAAAGAATCTGTCTTACCATACTAGGCTCTAGGATCTTGCTTGAGCCCATAGAAATAATTCTTCAGTCTTCACACAAGTGAAGGATCTTGAGTGTATCAGTTTGGATGATGAATGTATATCTACTATTCAATATATCCATGGAGGAAATAACACTTCACATCCATATGGTGTACCTCCCAGCGCTTGGATGCAACAATATCTAAAACCAATATGACAGGGTCCATCTTAGCTACAGGAGCAAATGTATATGTGTAATCAAGTCCTTGTAATTGAGAGAAACCATTTTCCACCAATTTATCATTGTACATACATGTTACCCCATATGAATCCATACTATTTTGATATACCCACTTGCATTGAATAAGTTTCCTTCCAAGAGGAAGTGGAACTAGCTCCCAAGTTTTATTGTTTTGAAGAGAATGGTACTCCTCATCCATTGCAAATTTCCATATTGGATCTTCAGAGGCCTTATCAATTTTTTTTGGATCAGATCCAATAATCATGAAACACCTCTCAAGAAGAAGTGGATGAGTATCAGAGAGTGCAAGGCTACACTTTGAAATTGTGATCTTGTCCTTATTGGATCATGTGGATCACCAACAAATTCACCAACAAATTCAATGGTATTATCATCCCATTTAGGGATTGGAGTTGAATCTATTGGATCAATTAGATATTGATAAACATTTTCATCTTCTTCATCAATACCAAAACCTAAACTATCATATAAGGAGGCTTCACTTTTTTGCTCATCATCAAGTGGTGGAGGAGGAATTGGGATTTTTACTTCATCTTGTTGGATGTATTGCAAAGGTCCTTATTCAAAATGTACACTTCTCTTAGTGAAAGTATTCATGGTGGAAGCATCCAATAATTTGCATCCCTTAGCATATTCAACATATCCAACAAAATTGCATTCATAGCTATGAGGTTGTAAGGAATTTCTATTTTATGGAGGAATATTGGCCCAAGATTTGGAACCAAAGATTAAAAAGTGAGAAACATAAAGTTTGTGCCTAGTTCAAGCTTCGAATGGAGTTAATTCTTTCAAATACCTATGAGGAATTCAGTTCTAGATGTATGGAACATAGTTGATGGCCTCTTTCCATAGCTTAGGAGAGAGTGACTTTGACTCAACCATGCATGTGGCCCTCTCCTTCATATATTTTTTATTGCACTTTACCACACCATTGTGTTGTGGTGTGTAGGGAACAATGTGTTGGATCTAGATGGACGCATTAGAACAAATATTCTACAAATCCTTTTTCACATACTCCCCTACATTGTTAGTGCAAAGCACCTTAATATTATTTTTATAAATATTTTCAACGGAAACCTTAAAAACTTTAAAAAAATTAGACAATTTTGATTTGAACTTGACAAAATAAACCCAATAATATATTGGATAATCATGTATGAATGTCAAGACATATCTATCATTACTCAAAGAAGGATTAGGAAGGGTTCCACTGATATCATTGTGGATCAATTCTAGAGGTAAGGAGGCTCTCCATGTCTTTCCTTTCTCAAACTTGTTCTCTGGATGTTTTCCAAGCATGCAACCTTGACAGATGCCATGTGACAATTTGATTCTTAGAAGTGTTAGAAAATAGGAATGCATAACAATAGTATAAAACAAGATGAAAAAATAAAACAAAGAAACACAATACAAGAGAAACACCAATATAATGTGGTTCGCCCAAGATGAGATATGTCCACACATAAATTTCTAGTCCTTTCTATTAAATCGTCCAACAAAATGAAGGGATTTAACTTGCAACACACTTTATGCAACTTCCTCTTTTCTCTCTCTGACAATACCATCTTTCACAATACAATACACAACCATAATAAAACTTCTCATACAAAAGAGGTATGCCTTCTAAGTATAAAATCCCTAACATAATTTCTAATGTCAGATCTAAGATCTAATGAACGGATCAGATTAACTATGTCTGGGAGTTCAAACATAATTGAAATAATAATCAAGCTCCACACCCAACAATATCCCACTTGGAGATTGATCACAACAAATCCACCTCTATTGCACTTGTTGGACTATGCTCTGAGCCTTGAACTTGGAAAATTTCTCATCTTCACCTTCATTATTGAAGGCCAACTAAAGCTGAGAAGGAACTCAGTTTCTCTCTGGTTACTACCTTTGTTAACATGACTACAACATTCTAGATAGTATGTACATTTTCCAACTTCAACAATTCATGTTCTAGAACATATCATATGAAATGGTACTTGAGTTGTATATGTTTAGTATTTGAAATGGAAATATGAGTTCTTTTCAATATGAATGGAACTCTGGATGTCACTATACGACCTACTATTCTCCTCATTATCCAATTCCTCCATGAACCTCTAGATCCAAATCATGTCTTTATTAGCCTATGTAGAAACAACATATTATGCTTATGTTGTTGAAAGTGCAACAACCTTTTGCAATTTTAAAATCCATCTTATTGATGTTCTGCTTGTAGTAAATAAATACCCCATGCTACTCCTCCGACTATATTTATCACCTACCATATGTGCATCAACATATGCTTGTAGAGTAGTGTCTGAACCTACAAAACATAATGCATGAGTAGAAGTACCTTTCAAATACCTAAGAAACCACTTTACTTCCTTCCAATGCTCTTTACCTCGATTGCTCATATACTTGCTCACAACTCCCACTACATTTGCAATATCTGTTCGTGTGCAAAACATGGAATGCATCAACTACTAACTGTTGATGAATAATATAAAATTAAAAATCCACTCCATACTTAGGATATGATAATGACTAATTTCGTAGGTGTTGACTAGGTAGTTGGCCACCTTTTGCCACTTTTGGACAACACTTGCCATCATTATCCACAGGAGCACACTTGGATAGATTCTACATAAGATTCTTTCTATATTTTAGACTACCAAAGAATAGTAAGATTTCTTTCCTAATTTAGACTATTTTGTCTTTCTTTTTCTGTTTTTTAGTGGATAAGGATAAAGCTAGTTGACTTGGAAATCGTATTTTTCTTCCATGTCATCCTCCATTTTTTTCTCCAAAAAATCGATGTCTATTTTTTTTCCATCACTCATCACCTACAATATTTTTTTTTCCCAAAGTGATTGAACCACCTTGGGGGTTTTTTGCATATTTAATAAGCCTGCTTTTGTGAGAATTTTTAATGCCTTCTTTGGATTTCAAATATCTGATGTAATTATATATTTTAACAACCATTACATATCCTACTTTTTTACTAATGTACTCTTATTCAATAGATGTTTATTGTGTGCATCAATTCAGTGTTTGTTTTGAGTGATCTATGCTAGTTTTTGCTCAACAATTTATGTGAGATTAATGTTTGCTTTGCAAGATAATTCCGTGAATTGATTTTCACATTGTATGAGAGTGCCTTTAACAACAATATAATCCTATTTATTGTTTATTATATTTTTCAATATTTAGTTAAGACTCACAGGGCCCAATTTAGTCTCACGGGGGCACAATTAGTAAAGCCATGGAGCAGTCTCAATCAATCATCTTGACTCCTTTAAACTAATTTGACTGGAAGGTGCAGATGGAGATTCTATTGAGGATAAAGGGACTCTACATAGTGAATCTGGATACTAAGAATGATCCTACTATAGAAGTAGAGAAGGCCAAGTGCCATAACATAAGAGATGAAGCATATGGTCTCTTGTGTCTCATCACTTCCAAGGATATTATTTTCCATCTAGATGGTCATACAACACCTAATGACATTTGGGTCAAAATTCAAGATTTGTTTGGAAAGAAATATGAATTGAGTGGTGTTAGTGGATAAATATACCCAAGCGTACTCAAGAAAGATCTCCCTAGTCCAAGTGGATCTAGAACAAATAAGTACAGAATACAATATACCCTCCTAGATTAATAGAGATGCAAGTTAAACATATAGATCACTTAACTGAGGTCTGCAAATCCTTTTCCTCTTTGTTGATCCAATCTCTAGAACTTTCAAATCTCAAGCTGCAAAACTCTGTAGAGAAAATGGAAACAAGCAAACAATACAAGCATATCTAGATATGAATTGATCTAAGCTAACAGTTAAGGAAGAAAGCTCTAAACATTATCAACACAACAATTTTTATGGAAATAGTTTATATTACTGTAATAATAGGAAATACATAGAGAAAGAATGTTATAACCTAATCCTCAATGTTGCAACCTTCCATCCAACAATCTAAGCCAAGCCTCCAAAGAATGATGGTTTTCCTCCTAAAGGATGAGTAGGGATCACCTAAGAAATTCCACCAGCATAATAGTACTATAGTCCTTTCTCCATCACCATGGAGAGAGGATTCATATTTATAAGGATAAAGGGATATATTAGGCTAAATATTAATGAGATAGGTCTAACGGATCCTCCCATTAGGTTAGGGAACTAAATTCCAAGCTTCCTTGTAACTAGGGATAAACCTCCATGTCACCAAGCTTTGAGAAACATCTCAAAGATTCCAATTTTCCACTCTAAACACCCATGGCGCACCCTGAGTGAAGGATTAGGGTGCCATAGGATGGATGGCACATGTTACAAGAGGGCTAGGTGTGCCAGTGGCACACCCTGTCAAGGATATAAGTGTGCCACCTAGGGTCTGGCACTTTGTCATAGAAGGTAAGGTGCGCTACCTAGTTAAAGGAGGTAGAAATGCTAGGGACAACTTCATACTCAGTGAAATTTAGCTAAGGGAACTTTAGGGATTTAGGAACAAGGTTAATACATGGCTCATGATGACAGCATTTTGGTATAGAAGAATGCCCCCCAAAGCATGAAGCTAGAGGAATGCGATAGGTGAAATTCTTTGTAAAGTGAATAAATCGAAGGAAATGATGTTGGTTGGAAGTTACTGCAGTACCACTTACTCAAATCTCAGATGAATCATAACATGGTTGTTGACCAATAAATTGCAAATCCATGGTAGTAGAGACCGAATGAACTCAATCATGGATACTAGACACAAACTTAGATCCATGATGAGATGATAACACAGCCACGAACAATACAAATTGGATCCATGTAATATGACTCAAACAAACTCCATCGCAACTTGGGAAAGATATCAGTTAACCCAAGATCTTCAAGGTGAACCCACAACGACACAAATCTAACCATTTGATTACAATGTCTTGATGTCGAACATGGTAGAAACCAATTGATTACAAGTAATTGGTGTATATTGTTAACAAGTGCAAGTGAAATCACCATTGATGTCAATGATTCCCGAGGTATCTCACCACATTGTCCCAAGTGTGAATAAAATAATTGTATTCGAACACCCAGTAGAATCTTCCAGTCAGAGGTCATTGATGAAAACCTACTGCTAAAAACGAGGAAACCTGCCATTGAGGCATGCGGGCTTCAAGGTACTTGACTTGGTTTCTAATTCCAATTCCTGGATGATGTGTTGAAGTTGACATGAATAGACTCATTGAAGGAGAGACATGATGTTTCCCCCATCATTGACATGAAACATGATCACCTATTTTTAGAGAAAACCAAACAACATAGTGATATACGAGACTAACTCAGAGATGACCAACATGATAGAAGGTAAATTGTCTGCAGATAGTGAACAGATGACGGAATTTCTCTTGAACATGGGAATGGCATGACTTGGAAGTACTGAATTGACGAGAATGATACCAATTCCCCAATATAAATGATGGCGGGATCATTCTTGGACAACTCAAACGAGTAAGAAGACTCATGGAATCCACATGAATCAAAGACAAACAGATTACCCAAGTACTGAATGCATATGCAGATGAGTGCCATATGCAAGAGTAACTATGTACTGTCATAACTACAATGAAATACAAAATCTTCCCTTATCCCCATCATGATTGATGAGTGCCTCTTTTATTTTTAACGGTTTCAAAGAGGGTAACAAACAATCGTTGTAGCTCATCAAGTGATGAATTCATTCTCATATGTTTTATGAACTTGAGAAATGAGGGGTTCATTCCTAGAAAGGGTCCTTCATTGTTTGATTTTATGAGTCCGATGAAAGAAAAATCCTTCGACGTTTCATGTTTAGAGAGTCTGAAATGACTAAGAAGACTCTAGGGTGTACTTTTTCATAAATTTAGTCCCCGAGGCCCAAAAAAGTATAAAAGAATGCCTAGGAGAAATATTCTAGTTGCGATAAAATACAGTGTACCTTTTTTCGTAAACGAGTCCCATCAATTCGAAAAAGGGGTAAACTACCATTGACTATACGACCATTCAAATAATTTTACAAGTGTGAAAGCATCAAGTTTGCATGGCATTATTTTCATGTTTAGGGATCCTGAAAAGAGGTTAAAGGTGACTCCATAAGGGGTTCTCTTTTTCATAATCCAATTTTAACGAGTCTAAAAAAGCAGTAAAAGTATACTTGATGCCTCTTCACTGAGTTTTTAACAAGCACACTGAAGGTATAATAGGAACTCAAAACCTTTTTAATGTTTGAATCCAGAGCACAAAAAAGTGATAAAGTAAGCTCAGGCCACTTTTCATGTTTTAACCAAAGCACGAAAAATGAAAAGTAAGCTCAACCTTATCTTACTATTTTTAACAAGCTCGAAGATCGGTTGAAAGAATGCTCGGATCATCTGCTTCATTTTTTAATGAGATTGACACATAATAGGAACTATGCTCAAAATGTTGTTTCATGGTTTAGCGAGATCAAAACTTAAAAATAAAGTATACTCAAAATGACTCCCATTGATGGGTGTTTTCCAAACATGATGTCTAGTGATTGGTACTTGTCCCCAGTATAACTGTCAAGTAGCTTAACTCCAACACAATTTAAAGAGGTAGGATACATGCCTCCCAAGCTTCATTTCATATGCTTACTCTATTCTTCATCCAACTACATTTTGGGTTATTGCTAAGAAAAGGTTCACCATAAATGGAGGAAGAAAGAGGATCAAGTGCTACAAGCAGATGAAATGAAGGTTCTAAATATTGAGTCTTGAAACAATGGAAGAATTTGTTTCATTTTTTAACAAGCTTGCCACGAAAATGGAACTTTTCTCATATACATCTATTTCATTTTTTAACGAGCTTGACACATAATGGGAACTATGCTCGCAAACATTTGTTTCAATTTTTAATGAGCTTGGCACATAATGAGAACTATGCTCATAGACATCTATTTCATTTTTCAACTAGCTTAAAACAAAATGGGAACTATGCTTGCCTTCAATTCTTAGCCAACATGATGCCTAGAGGTTGGTAGGTTTCCCCATTACATAATAAGCTATTGATCTATATCCAATATGATGTCTAGATACTGGAGACATGCCCCCAAGGCTTCCTCATGAGGAGAAGAAGATATGGTTTTTAAATGACTGAACATTGTCATGATTTTCGGAGTCGATAGATGCATCAGGTGAAGGGGAAGGAACCAGAAGAACATGTGGTACATTTAGGGAAAGGTGATGACTAGGAGTCATATGATGATCAGGTTTAACAAAGGAAATCCAATAAATGGTCACATTCTTCCCATCATGGGGAAAATTCATCACTCGAAAGAGTGTGGACACTAAAGCTTTCATGGCATAAACACAATATCGCCCAAGGAGAAGATTAAAATATAAAGGAACTTGAACTACCATAACATCAATACAGACATTTTTCCCTCCAAAGGTTATAGGAAAATGAGGAAGGATCCCTAAAGGTGCAATAGATATTTGATTAAAATCCAATATCTAATCGGTGGCTAGCACAAGCTGACGAGAACCTATGGCTTGCCAAGTAGTTGAGGATAGAATACTGAAAGAATCCCCTTTGTCAATAATAGTGTGAAGTGTGCTCTTAGAGGTAACTTGCATGGATATATGGAAAGGAACACTCAAATGAAGATGATTTATAGAGGATTCTGTCGAAATAGACAAGATTTCTCCTTGCATAGAACAATATGAACTAACTACGAAAACTTTAGCGGGTTTTAGTTCACTCTCAACTGAAAGAGAGGGACAAGACGAAGATTTTGTCAAAGTGACTACTTCAATATTAAAACTCTCTAACAAAAGAGTGGGATCGAGTGGAGATGGCATTGAATCTACCACTTTAACTTCACTCTCCAAAGGAAGAGTGGGATGAACTACCTGTTCTTCACTCTCTAAAGAAAGAGGGGGATCAACTGATGATGGAGCTCAATAGACCACTTTATCAACCAATGGAAGGTCAAGGGACAACTTACGGTAACCTATTGGACATCGTTGCTGAGGAACAATAATATCTTCCAACAATTTTGAAGCTTCATCCATGTGAGGACAAAGGCAAGTAAGGTGCATTTCCTTACATAAAAAATGAGGATATCTGACTTTGAAGCTTCATCCATGTGAGGACAAAGGTAAGTAAGGTGCATGTCCTTACATAAAAAACAAGGATATCTGACTTTTACTTTTCGACTCTTAACAATAGAGTCACTGGTTGATGGGGTATCATCAGTATGATGACCAGAGGTTGATTACATTGGGTGTTGGGAAGCCTCAGACCATAATTCTAAAACCTGGGATAGACCATGACAATCCTTAATAAGATGATCACCCTTGCAAAGTATGAAAGGGAACTTAGGATTACGAGGTGTTTTTGTGGGAAATTCAATACTATCAACACTGCGATCAATGGCTAATGGGTTTCCAACATGATGATAAGAGGTTGGAGCTATGACCTTCTGCTTAATTTTCTTCTTCTTATCCTTGTGTTTCATCTTCTTCTTACCCACCTATTTACTAACATAAGAGTTTTCAACAGGAGAAGAGGAAGAAAAGGAATTCGATGAATAAGGAGAAATATTAACATGAGGTTGATGCTCTTTCGGTAAAGTACCATGATCCGACACAAAAGGTGCACTTGGTATAATGGTATTGGAGAATAACCATACATGTAATCCTATAGTCAATCTGAAAAGACTCAATGTGGCCATGAAGGGAGAACTAATACTTCCACAAGGGGGGGAAACAAAATACATACCATGAAAAGGGGTCTCTTGGTTGGTGGTCCCAAGAGAGTCTCCCATGTCTAAACTCTCTAAGAATATTTGAAGTACCACACAAATCAAACACTACTCAATTCTAAAAGAAACAAGCAAACTGTATGAATATGAGTAGATGAAAAGTCAGGATTCTCACAAGATTGTTAATGCATCACAACTTGCTATATACCACAGGGTCCAATAATAAAATGTGACAATAAGGATTAGGACCGTACCCTTGCATGAATACACGACTACATAGATGACACGTGCGTAGTAATATCCCCGAGTGTTGTTCTCAATGTATTTGTTAGAGTTTTATCATTTAATCAATATGATCTAGGATCTTATCTGAGAGAATAACACGCATAACAATAATCACAAGAGACAAGATACACAAAGAGTTTTCCTCAGGGAAACCATAAAGGAGAAATTACCACAACTTTCTCAAAGATAGAATGAGCACCAAAAGCAAAAGTAAAACCCAAATATACAAAGATGATCTTTGACAACTGTTCTCTCTCTCCCTTGTGCAAGCTACTCCTCTCTCACTCATGTGCTACTGTTGAGTGTGTGTGTGTGTGTGACAAATAGAGAGTATCACTCTCTATTTATACTTGTTTTCCACTTGACAATTACTCTACAGGGCCGACCTCACTAGGAGAGTCTAATAACCCTAATATGAATCAATTGTGGGGAATATTTCCCTGACTTCCAACAGAGGGTTAACCTCAATGACTTTACATGACTTTATTATATTAACGAATATCCCAATCGGAATAACAAACATATTCGTCAAGGTATAATGAAATACAATAAAAAATATACAAGTGAATACATTCTAAAGTTAAAAATACATCAACACTCCCTCTTAATTAGGAAGTTATTCTCGTGAAATAGTTCATCAGCACAAGTCTTCATCACTGGATCATCATCAAAGTTGGATCATCATCAAATCTGGATCATCATCATCACTTATTCCACTATCTCAAGAAAATGGTACTATCTATCAAATCTACTCATCATAGGAAGTTCTATAGAGCCAACCCTTTTTCATGCTATATGTAGGCCTATCCTCCTTGTAGGTCTTCATTTTCAGCACTTATATCTGACCATGGGAGGCCCATCCTACCACCATGTCGGAAAGGATCAACACTTATATCTGAACATGGGAGACCCAACCTGCCACCATGTCAGAAAGGATCAACACTTATATCTAACCATGAGAGGCCCAACCTATCACCATGTCAGAAAGGATTAGCACTTACATATGACCACGGGAGGCCCAGCCTGCCACCATGTTAGAAAGGCTCAACACTTACATCTAACCATGGGAAGCCCAGCTTGCCACCATGTTAGAAAGGCTCTGCACTTACATCTAACCATGGGAGGCCCAGCCTACCAAAATGTCATAAAATCTCTACACTGACATCCGACCATGGGAGGCCTAGCCTTCCACCATGTCAGAGAGGTTCTTGGTCTCATCACTTCCCCTTGTAAGGAACCTCAATTTGAAGAACACCAAGCTTCTCTCTAATGTACTCAAACTTCACTCTAGCCATTCCTAGCATAGAATCACATCAGGGATGATTAATTCCAAGGATCAACCTACGAGCTTCACCAATACTGATTACATCTGAGGACAACCTATAGGACTGATTACATCTAAGAAAACTCGATATTCACCAGGATTTTATGCTTAGACAACCTGCCTCATCATACAAAAATGTAAGTCATATCAATCAAATCAAATAGTACCTTTCAAAAGAAACATACTACCTCACAAATATCCGAGCAAGTGGAAACATATTTTTCCTTGGCTCTACTCAGTGCCATGCAAGACTGCATCCTGCCAAACTAGTAGTCCATACTGGATCTCAAACTGAAGAAGCAACCCAGGGTGCTCTTCTTCTCAGTGACGCTACCAATACAAACCAACATAACCATGTAGGTTAGTATTCTAAATCATATCATACTTGATCCCATACTCAATTTTACCCTTTAGGTACCTCACTGCATGCTTTGAAACCAAGTGAGCATGTCTTGGATCCGTCAGGAACTGGCTCAGTTCGTTCACAACAAAGCATGTGTCTGGTCTTCTATTCGTCAGGCACATCAATGAACAAATCATTTGACAATACATCTTGGCATCAACCATCTATGATGAAGCATCACTAAATAGCTTCATATTCGATGCCATAGGTGTGTCTATGAATCTCTTTGGGATATCCATTGCATACTTACCTTGTTCGAAGGGAGATTCCATCCACAATTTGCCACACATCCATGTCTAGAATGTAGTGCATCATACCCAAGTCCTTTAACTCTAAATTGGAAACAAGTGTCCTTCTTGCATCTTTATTGTGTTCCTCTTTTCTCGTCAGAAACAAGTCATCAACATATAACAGGAGCATCACTGGTCTTCCACTTTCAACCTTGAGGAAAAGGTTAGAATCCCTTTTACTCTCAGTAAATCCTAGATCCATTAGTAATTTTTCCATCATATTGTACCATGTCGAACCTCAAAATCTTCTGTAGTCACTCCCTCTGAAACGGGGCATCATTCTCCCTCTAGATTTCATACTCTATCTATTGAAATTTCTGTACTAGAGTGACAAGTAGCTTCCTCTGCTACTAATATTCTATGTATCCATATAGGGTCACTAGATACCAAGATCCTCTATCTTGAACTTTGTTGAAAATTTCTTCTCACACCCGCTGTGAGCTTCTCATCCTCTATAGGCTTTCATCTTCAAACTTGTAGAAAAGGTTTAGATGATCTTCAAGCTCCTCATGTATGTGTTATCCCATGGGTTCCTTCTTAGCTCATATTAGGCCTTCTTTAATTTGCACACATGAGTCTCAACTCCCAATGGCTGCAAATGTCTCTTCGTAGTTGTCACATACCCCAATTTTGTAAAATAATGTTAATTGTTTTAATTATATTTCCTAAGACATTATGTTAAATTTAATGCTAAGAAGGAACTGATGACTCAGCAGAGTCAAAAGAAGTGGAATGTAATTCTGAATATTTTATTATTAATAAATAAAATGGGGAGCATGGGAGAGCTGTTAAAAAGAGGTTATTGGTCAAACTGGTGGAAGGAACTAGGTGGAGGGAAAAAGACAAGTGGCAGCATCCTCAAACACTTCCTAGGTTGCAGGTGGCAACTTCCCTATAATTGGGGTCATGATCCCCCAAGAAAGTGGGATCAGAGCAGGTGGCTCAATAAATGACAACTAACCCAAAAAGACCTAGGAAATATTTTAAAAGTAGCCAATGAATAGAGCTGAGTTTGGGGCTCAGATATTTTCCAGAGAAGAATCATTCAGGTGGAATGTTATTCAGGAAATTCATTGGAGAAAAAGGGGAAAAACAGTATGGAAGTTGTTCTAAGAGGAATGCTGCAGTAACTTGGTCTATTACAGCTTGTTAGCTGGGAGAACTTACTGACAAGTTCAGGATTGATACTAAGTTTGAAGATTGGTATTTGACTACTGCTGCACCTAGTTCCAGCCAGGGAGACCAGAGCAAGCTTGGGGGTCCTGAGGAGTCGCCGTTTGAGCACTCTCCAGGAGTTGGTAGGGAGGAACGGCCTCCCATTGCTGTTGTTTTCCAAGCTCAAGAATAGGTTCTGTCCTCTAACAGTCTGTGTTTAATAACTGAGTGGGATTGAATGTTATGTTTGTTGCTTATGATATAAATATTTATATGGCTTAGTGATGTAGTTGTTCTTAGTTTGTTAGTAATATAATTATTTTAATGAGAAATAAAAACCCCACTGTGTTTTTCCTCATCCAAAGTTATCATACTGTACTCCAGCACAGGGGTAAGATTATAAATAAAGATGATGTGATGATAATACAAAATAGAATATGAATAGAATTTCAAAGTATTTCTTTGTATGGTTTTAGAAGAAATATCTCTTATATCAGGAGTTGTATTAACCTGTAATGAAGATGGTCAAGTCATTTAGAAACAGAGAAATAAATGGTATTGTTTACTGTTAGTAGTATGTTCAAGAAGAGAAAACAGTCTTTGATATTATAGTTACTTCTTTATTGCTATTTCATATTGAATAGCAAAGAAGAGTATAATAGTCCACTAAAGTAGAGTTAAGTTAGAAAATATACTGTACAGTTTACTTACTTACGGATTAAATCACTGCAAGTATATTATTCAAATGGAAGGAAGAATAGCTAGAATCTCTTTTTATTTTTACAGGTACTTAGTTACTAGCAGAATTTACTTTAGAAAGTAATATAATTCCTTTATTCATTTATGTTCTATTTAGTTAAGTTTTAACAAAACATACAAATGCTAGGTTATACTTTTAAGATGTTAACAATGTAGGACTTAGTTAGTTCTCTTACCTTCTTTATAATGTAGTTAAACCAGACAATATGGGACATAGAGAATATGTCTACAAAGTATATAGAACATCAAGTATAATAATAATACAATAATAAAATACTAAGTTATTTACGTTTATGAATAAACACAGGATAAGGATATCAGTTTTATAATAACACTTACAACTCTTTTATATAAAATAAACTAAGTAAAAGTAACAATAGAAGCTATAGCACTTACAGGTAAGACAATAGTCTTATATTATATCCTCTCTATTATATTATATTCTTTCTATTATATATGTTGCATGGACTAAGCATGCAGATTATGTACTAATTATAGAAACAATATCATTTTAATTTCAGTATTATGAAATAAAATTATAACTTCTATACCTAAAAGAAGAGAAGTAACTGTTAGCTACTTAAGAACTCCATATAGGACTTTAAGTGTTTTATTTTAGTCTTTAGTAAACTATTTATAATAACCATGACAGATTTTATAAAACACACTGAATATAAGAATAATGTACAGGAAAAACCCTAATAATAATTTATAAAACTATTATGAAAATAAAATCAAGTATACTAATGCACTATCATTATTTTATCAAAGTGACAGAATGCTCAGTTTATTAAGCTTAAGCAAAATTTATACAACCTAATTATAACCTCATAATTGATCAGAGGTATACTATAAGTAAAAGATAAATGTTGTAAATATTATGTTACTACCGAGCCTCAATTATCAATTATAATATAAACAAGTATATAAATTTCAGTGCTATAACAGAAACAAAGAATTTTAGAAAGGAGAATAGTATAAACAACTTTTATGATGGACTTAGGGTGGAAACCCCATAAAATTTTATAATTTCATGAAAAGTAGAAGTCATGGGTTGTAAACCCTTTTCCAAGTCAGGCTCACGGCCTCAAGTAATACACAGTAAAGCTAACAGAAAATCGAATGGCTCTTCAAAGCCCTCGGTCCCCACAAGTATCTGAAGAGTATGGCATATTTTGCCTCAATTTTATTTATTTCTTACACATCACTTAAAACACAAAAGAAAATAACTCATATAATCACAGCCATAGCCAGAGCACCCTCGCACCACGCAGAGGCCTCTTCTTTTACTACGAGTATCAAATAAGTTAACATGACAACTGAAGCCATAAGGGTTACAGGCCTCAACGCGCTAACCCTAAAAAGTCTCGATGGAACCCCACAAAGAGAAAGTGCCATGGTTTAACCAGGCTTACCAAGAACTGATGACTGTTGCTCAAACCTTGTACCAGAAACTGCGCAGAAGGAGGAGCTGAGATCTGCATCCAATGAAGAAAACCACACTATTAAATATGTAAAATGAATAATATTCTTGTCACTAAAAACAAATAGTAAAATGAAGAAAGAGATACAGTATTCTTTTACCTAATCTTTTATGGAGGCGTGACCACCAGCAACAGCAAGATAACCACCAACGCGAGAAGGAAACCCTTTTGCAGGAAGGGAGAGGAGGGTTAACAATGTAGTGAGCATTCACTCTTAGTCCAGTAGAACAAAACCTATACTCTTGCTGGAGATTGAGTGGGAATACAGTCAAAGATCCTAGGATAAGAATCTGCGATGGAGAAACCCTAAGAAGATATCAAAAACTCAGGTGAAGCACCAACAATATCATAGCAGCCTCTATCTTTTGGTATCCAGGCGACCATGAGAGAGGAAACAATAACAAGGCCATTAACAACAAACGAACAATGACAGTGTAGTTGGAATTGCAGCAAAGCGACAGGAGCCCGAAGGCAAAGGAGGAAATGGTGAGCTATGGTTTGACTGTTTCCCTTATAAAAACGCAGTGCATGGCTATGGTAATGCCATGATAGCCCAATAAATATTTGATGAGTAGTGGGTTTAAGTGCAAAGTTCTAACGACGTCTCACTGGAAGAATAATCCCCAAACAATTATTAAAATCGATGATTACACCTTAGTCCTCGTACAAAGTTAATCGTCATATTACGCTGCATGTAAACCAAGGCGTTTCATTATTAGTCTCACCGGAAGAAGAATCCCCAAACAATTATTAAAATCGATGATTACACCTTAGTCCTCGTACAAAGTTAATCGTCGTATTACGCTGCATGTAAACCAAGGCGTTTCATTATTATCAAACCAATATTGGTAATCATCAAGGTCGTGAGAAAAACTTATGACGACCCTTCAACTTATAAAGTATGTTTTCATGGAGTTAAAGCTATTCTTTTTCTTCTCGTCAAGGTTATGTTTATAACCCTTTTTGCTAGGTAATTATATATTTACTCTAGCTTAGGTAATTATATATTTAATCTAACTTAGTAACATATAAAGAAGAGACTTTTCCTTCATAAAGTTTTTAACCTTAAATTAAATATTTAACTATAATTCAATCATGATCATGGTTGATTCTTAGGCCTCATATTCTCACCTTATACTTTCCTTTTACTTCATGAAGGATTAAGTTCAATCAACTTTTGGCTTAACATAAAACTATAATTTTGGAAGATCATAAAAGAGGTTATTAGAGTAAAAGCTATGACATTGGTATTTTTGTTCTTAATAACCTCCATGGCTTATCTATTGGTTAAAATAGTAACTCTTGGTGAAAGATACAAAAAGAGAGTAGTAACTCTTATGTAGAGACAGTTTATGCTTAAGATAATAACCTTCACTTTAATTGATGACCTGGCAAGGTAAGCCACATTTTTTCTCTTATCTGAAAGTTTAACCATATTAAGATAGACATGCCATATAATGATTTAATGATGCTTTTCTTTTACGAATCATTTCCCTTAAGGACATGTCCCGTTTATAGACATAAAGAAGATAGGATAAAAGATGTTTCAGTAACATATATATATTACTAAAGATAAGCTCCAGTTATGCTTGAAAATAGTTGTTGAGTAAATAAGAACTCTATGCACTGACATTAGTAAATTTCTCATAAAAAGAAGCTGGAAATAAAGTGGAAACTGTAATATATAAACTCTTTATTAGTGTACCTTCGCTATGTAGACGTATTATTATACAATTGAAACTACACTATAGAATTTTGTGATCTTGCTACTCTTGCTCTGTAGTAAAACAATCAGTAAGAAATTTGTATATATCACGACTATGATAGCTATGGATTAATTTCGTAATCATCAAGAACCATGGATTTACTTCTATTAGAAAGAAGAACAGTGAATAAATGTACCTTAACAGGTGTTGAGATTTGTTTAGCATTTTAGTTTCTTACTGAGTTTTTCTCTTGCAACGAACTTGTATTTAAATACTTTAGAATTGCGACAACAGCACCAAAGACCTCTTACATGTAGCCTGTAAGAACAAGGAAACTTTTGCATTAGCTCGAAAGCTAAGTAAGCCCAGTTTTGCATGACAATCCCACCTTGTGGTCGCAAAAAGAAACAAAATCACTAAACTGAAAAGAAACTGTTCTATAAAGATAAACATAATTAAAGTTATTTCAAATATGAATTCAGTAACAGATAACTAATTAAACAATTAGTGACTACATTCATTGAAATTACATGCATTTTATAAATTTTTAAATTTATCAGAAAATTTGGGGTTATGACATGTGGTATCAGAGCATGGTTCAAATACTAGGCCTTGATGTAAGCCCAACCAGTTTCCGTAGAATAGTAAAATAATATACTAACCTATATTCTATTTTATGTAAAGAATAGAAAATTTCTTTTTCTGAAATTTAACAGGAAGGTATGGAGAAGCTAGGAGAATATGCTCAGGAGGAGTCTCCAAACACAGAGACAAGGCAATTGTCCAGAGAACCTATGTTAGAAGAGGTAACTGCTCACTCCTCAGAGCTGATGCAGACTATAAAGGATTTGAAGACTGAAATGGAATCAGTCAAGAAGGATAATGAGAGGATTTTGAGGACTCAGGAAGAGTTGAACCAAATTTTGATGGAAAAGTTCCAAACTGAAGGAAGGAGAAAAAGATCAGAATCTGAGGAGGCTAGTCTTCAAAGAAAGTCTAAAAAGGTGAAGCTGGTGAAAACTGACAGCAGTTCATCATCTGAAGGGTTTGGTGAACAACAAAGCTATAACACTACTAGTGACATTAGTGAGGCTGAGTTGTATGATAGAAAGAAGAAGTATAGACCATATGAGGAGATTTCAGGGGAGTTTAAAAAGATAAAGCCCCCAACTTTTAATGGAGAGACTGAAAAAGGGGAAGAAGCGGAGTCCTGGTTATCCGGGATGAGGAAGTATTTTCATATATACAACTATTCAAATTAGCTGAAGGAAAGAATGGAAATCTATAATCTTTCCGGAAAAGCAGACATATGGTGGCAAGATCTGAAGAGAGTTAAGGGTATCAAGGAAAAAGAAGTGGAATGTAATTTGTCTGTAGATAAATTTGAAATTTCTTGGTTAGTTCAATTAGCCACAGGGGAAAAAAGGAAAGTAACCCGCTTTGTGAAAGAATGTGTCTTACTCATGGATGAATTTAAAACTACAGTTAAGCTTAATGTTTTTCCACTTGGCTCATATGATTTACTGATTGGCATGGATTGGTTAGAGCAGCATAAGGTAGTTTTAAACTGTTATGATAAAACCTTTACGTGCGTAAATAGTAATGAACAACCCGTAAAAGTTAAGGGCATTCCTAGGAAAACTGTAATCAGGTAGATTTCTGCTTTACAACTTAAAAGAGCGGTTAGAAAATGGTGTAAAGAATATGCTGTAACTATTACAGATGAGGCAAGTAAATATGAAATAGATAAGTTAAAAATAGAAGATATTCCTATTTTAAATGAATTTACTGACATATTCCCAGAAGAAATTCCAGGATTACCTCCCAGGAGGGAATTGGATTTCACTATTGAGCTGGTGCCAGGGGTGGTACCGAGCTCAAAAGCTCCATATCGTATGAATATTTTAGAACTTAATGAGCTAAAATCACAGTTAAAACAATTAATAGATAAGAAGTACATTCGACCCAGTGTGTCTCCTTGGGGAGCGCCGGTCATCTTTGTCAAAAATAAAGACGGAACTATGCGACTATGCATAGATTACCGTCAGCTAAACAAGATGACTATTAAAAACAGATATCCGTTGCCCTGCATATATGATCTATTTGATCAGCTGCGTGGAGCCACGGTGTTCTCAAAGATAGACCTGAGGTCAGGATATCATCAGGTAAGAATTAAAGACAAAGATATATTTAAGACAGCCTTTAGAACAAGGTATGGACACTACGAGTTTGTCGTAATGCCATTTGGGCTTACCAATGCCCCAGCTGTCTTTATGTGCTTAATGAATTATATAATGCATAAATACTTAGATAAATTTGTTGTCGTGTTTATCGATGACATCTTAATTTACTCTAAAATAGAAGAAGAACATAAGGAACACCTAAAGATAGTTTTACAAGAGTTGCGAGAGCAACAACTCTTCGTGAAGTTTAGCAAGTGTGATTTTTTTAAGGATGAAATCCAGTACTTAGGTCATGTAGTGACTAAGGAAGGGATTTCAGTCGATCCTGAAAAGATTCAGGCAATTGAAGATTGGCCGGTTCCAAAGGACGTAACAGATGTTAGGTCATTCATGGGAATTACTGGTTATTACCAAAGATTCATTGAAGGCTTTTCAAAAATATCTAATCCGATCACTTCCTTGCAAAAGAAAGGCAAGAAATTTGATTGGAACTTAAAATGTGAAGAGAGTTTTAAGAACTTAAAAACCTTATTGACAAGTGCGCCGATTTTAAGAATAGCAGATCCTAATAAGGATTTCGTGGTATGCACAGATGCTTGCAATGATGGCTTAGGCGGTGTGCTGACTCAAGATGGGCATGTCATTGCCTATGAGTCCAGGAAGTTAAAAATTCACGAAAATAATTACGCGACTTATGATCTAAACCTTGTGGTTGTTATACATGCCTTAAAAATGTGGCGACATCATTTAATAGGAAGAAAGTTTATTTTAATAACTGATAATAAAGGACTGAAATATCTTTTAGATCAGCCTAACTTAAATGCAAGACAAGCAAGGTGGTTAGCCTTCTTGAGTGAATATGATTTTGAAATCCAACATATAAAGGGTAAAGAGAATAAGGTGGCTGATGCTTTAAGTAGAAACGCAAAGTTGAATTTTACAACAGCAATCAGCACTTATGCTTCTGATTTAAATGAACAGCTTAAGGAACGGGTAAAACATGATGAAATTTATCAGAAATTACAAGTTACAGCTAAAGAGAAACCTACAGAAAGTTTAATAAAAGGTTATAGTCTAAATGAAGATGAATTTTTATTATTTAAGGATAAATTGTATGTGCCTAATGTGCCTAAGGTTAAGTTGCTTATTTTGGACGAAGTTCATAAAACACATTACTCAGGACATCCAGGTTACCAAAAGACTGTAACCATGCTAAGAAAAGAATATTTCTGGCCTAATATGAAATCTGAAGTAGCTGAATACATAGCTAGATGTTTGGACTGTCAACAAGTGAAAACCGAACACCAACATCCAGCTGGTTTACTGCAAACTTTACCTATTCCTAGTTGGAAATGGGAAGTAATTGGCTTAGATTTTATTACTAGATTGCCCAGAAATCAGAATCAAAATGACTCTATTATGGTGGTGGTTGACAAGTTAAGTAAAGTAGCACATTTTATTCCGGTCAAAACTACTTACAAGGCTGCCAATATAACTGATATATTCTTAAAGCATATTTTTCAGTTGCATGGAGTACCGAAAGTTATCATTTCAGACAGGGATCCTAAATTCACAGGGAATTTCTGGAAATCCTTGTTTAAGGGATTAAATACAACACTGAATTTCAGCACCTCCTTCCATCCTCAAACAGATGGACAGACTGAAAGAGTGAATCAGGTGCTGGAGGATTTGTTAAGGATGTATGTTAAAGATCAACCAGGTAAGTGGGAAGACTACTTGCATCTAGCAGAGTTTGCATATAATAATAACTACCAGTCATCATCTAAGTTTAGTCCATTTGAAATTTTGTATGGACGTAAATGCAACACTCCTATTTCCTGGAATAATCCAGTAGATAGATTGGTGTTAGGACCAGAATTATTGAAAGAAATGGAAGAGATTGTGAAACAAGTGCAGGAAAAATTGAAGGTGGCATAGGATCGGCAAAAGAGCCAAGCAGATTTGAAAATAACTCCCAAAGAGTTCTAGGTAGGTGAGCATGTGTTTATAAAGGTAAGACTGAAGAAAATCTCTCTAAGACTGGGGAGTTGTGCAAATCTAGCACCACGTTACTGTGGTCCGTTTGAAATTTTATACAGAATTGGTCAAGCTGCATATTAGCTAGCGTTACCACCTAACTTGAAAGTGCATAATGTTTTTCATATCCCTGTTTTGAAAAAGTATGTTCATGATGCTACTCATGTGGTTGATTGGAATGTTGTACAGGTGGAACTAGAAGGAGAAATTCTGGTGGAACTGGACTGTATCCTTGGGAGGAGGGAAATTACTCTGCGAAACCGTACCATTGGACAGGTGAAGGTGCAATGGAAGCACCTTGGTCCCGAAGAGGCTACTTGGGAACTGGAAAGTAAGATGCGGGAGGCATACCCGAATCTGTTCCAGGAGGTTGCAGAGGATGAAGAATAAGTAACATCGAGGACGATGTTACATTTTAAGGGGGTGTGTATGCCACATACCCCAATTTTGTAAAATAATGTTAATTGTTTTAATTATATTTCCTAAGACATTATGTTAAATTTAATTCTAAGAAGGAACTGATGACTCAGCAGAGTCAAAAGAAGTGGAATGTAATTCTGAATATTTTATTATTAATAAATAAAATGGGGAGACAACCGCATGGGAGAGCTGTTAAAAAGAGGTTACTGTTCAAACTGGTGGAAGGACCTAGGTGGAGGGAAAAAGACAAGTGGCAGCATCCTCAAACACTTCCTAGGTTGCAGGTGGCAACTTCCCTATAATTGGGGTCATGATCCCCCAAGAAAGTGGGATCAGAGCAGGTGGCTCAATAAATGACAACTAACCCAAAAAGACCTAGGCAATCTTTTAAAAGTACCCAATGAATAGAGCTGAGTTTGGGGCTCAGATATTTTCTAGAGAAGAATAATTTAGGTGGAATGTTATTCAGGAAATTCATTGGGGAAAAAGGGGAAAAACAGTAAGGAAGTTGTTCTGAGAGGAATGCTGCAGTAACTTGGTCTATTACAGCTTGTTAGCTGGGAGAACTTACTGACAAGTTCAGGATTGATACTGAGTTTCAAGATTGGTATTTGACTACTGCTGCACCTAGTTCTAGCTAGGGATACAAAAGCAAGATCGAGGGTCCTGAGGAGTCGCTGTTTGAGCGCTCTCCAGAAGTTGGTAGGGAGGAACGACCTCCCATTGTTGTTGTTGTCCAAGCTCAAGAACAGGTTCTGTCCTCTAACAGTCTGTGTTTAATAACTGAGTGGGATTGAATGTTATGTTTGTTGCTTATGATATAAATATTTAGATGGCTTAGTGATGTATTTGTTCTTAGTTTGTCAGTAATAGAATTATTTTAATGAGAAATAAAAACCCCACTTTGTTTTTCCTCATCCGAAGTTATCAGACCGTACTCCAGCACAGGGGTAAGATTATAAATAAAGATGATGTGATGATAATACAAAATAGAATATGAATGGAATTTTAGAGTATTTCTTTGTATGGTTTTAGAAGGAATATCTCTTATATTAGGAGTTGTATTAACCTGTAATGAAGACGGTCAAGTCATTTAGAAATAGAGAAATAAATGGTATTGTTTACTGTTAATAGTATGTTCAAGAAGAGAAAACAGTCTTTGATATTATAGTTACTTCTTTATTGCTATTTCATATTGAATAGCAAAGAAGAGTATAATAGTCCACTAAAGTAGAGTTAAGTTAGAAAAGATACTGTACAGTTTACTTACTTACGGATTAAATCACTGCAAGTATATTATTCAAATGGAAGGAAGAATAGCTAGAATCTCTTTTTATTTTTACAGGTACTTAGTTACTAGCAGAATTTACTTTAGAAAGTAATATAATTCCTTTATTCATTTCTGTTCTATTTAGTTAAGTTTTAACAAAACATACAAATGCTAGGTTATACTTTTAAGATGTTAACAATGTAGGAATTAGTTAGTTCTCTTACCTTCTTTATAATGTAGTTAAACCAGACAATATGGGACATATAGAATATGTCTACAAAGTATATAGAACAGTAAGTATAATAATAATACAGTAATAAAATACTAAGTTATTTACGTTTATGAATAAACATAGGATAAGGATATCAGTTTTATAATAACACTTACAACTCTTTTATATAAAATAAACTAAGTAAAAGTAACAATAGAAGCTATAGCACTTACAGGTAAGACAATAGTCTTATATTATATCCTCTCTATTATATTATATTCTTTCTATTATATATGTTGCATGGACTAAGCATGCAGATTATGTACTAATTATAGAAACAATATCATTTTAATTTCAGTATTATGAAATAAAATTATAACTTCTATACCTAAAAGAAGAGAAGTAACTGTTAGCTACTTAAGAACTCCATATAGGACTGTTGCTAGGGTTTTCACCCTAGCTTGTGCGAATGAGCACCTACTAAGGAATATGGATTCCTTAGTAGCAGTTCAATGATATATGAATTAAATAATGATAAACTGAAACGAAAACTAATCTAAATACGTTCTTGAAGCTAAAACAGTAAAAAGTAAATAACATGAAACAATACGGTGAAAAGTAAATAATATAAAGCAGAAACACTAAAGAAATAAATAATGATCTTTATTGATGTTACCTCCAATGAGGAGGTTGATAGAGTCCGTTGCGCTGGTCTGATGTCGGTGGCTTCGAGCTCCAAGCTGCTTCTCCCCTTTCTCCGGTGGTGGAAATGGGCCAAAAAGAGTTCTCAATGGTGAAAATAGCTTAATGGTAAGCTAGGGTTTCAAGAACAATTTCGGCAGAGGTAGGATACTTATGATAATGGATATGGAATAATGGGTCTCCATCACTTATTTATAAAACCATGTGGTTTAGGTCAGCTTTTTAGGGTTTTAGCTGTTTAGGGTTTCTTATTTTTCCTCATTATTTTATATTTTTTATTCCTTTTTGGATATTTTTGGAGGAAAAAAGGATTTTATAGCCTTTTGGAGGCATTTTAAGCTTTTCGGTGACCTTTTAGATGGTTTTATGGGTTTTTGATGGAGATATGGTAGGAAAGTGGACAAATGAGCCATGTAATGGGGTAGATGAGGTAGTTAACCATTTTTGGGTGTTAACAGATTGCCCCCTGATGTGTGAGGGCAGGAGCTCATTGTATGGCCGATGGACATCATGAGTCATATTTGGTTTTTCTTGGGGTGTGGAGAAGAGAAGGAAGCAACTGAAGTCCGGGACACCGATCTCGAACCACCTGCAAGGACTGAAAAGTACATAACCTCAATAATAAATGAGGGATCATCTGATAATATGGACGAGGCAGGCATTCCCATGCTCGTATCAGAATATAACATAGCAATATAAATGGTCCTCAAATACTGGATGAGGAAAAATCTCAATATATGGACGAGGCGGGCATTCCCATGCTCATATCAAGATACATGAAAATAACTGTGTATATCATGAGAGTCCAGAGGGGACACAAATCTGGAACATACTGCTGGGCTGACCATGTCTGAGATGAACAACTGATGCACTGAAATGAGGTCAGTGCTACTGAATGTGGTTCCAAAGGAACTGATAAGCTGCTGGATCATAGTGACAATGGTCATAATCGCGATGGTGCGCTGTTCTGGAACTGAATCTGGGTACTCGAGGAAGCATGAAGTCGGATAGTTTCCGAATACAATCGCCAACGCAGCCCGGACATCCACGGAAACATATGACTGAGCGTTCTGAAGTGACTCACCAATGTGCTAGAGTCAGGGGAAATCCGGGGTCTTCGACAAATCATGGATGGGACATAAATCCTGCGCGATTCTCAACGATGCGATCAAGGTGCTGATGTCGAGCATGTGAGAAACAATCATTCGGAGAGGCAATGATAAGTCCTCCCAAAATGATCCGTAGGCACTCACCACATATGGTGATGGGTCCAAGGCGCAGGGACCTCTGGGTCTATCCTCTGGAATAGAGTTGTTGTCGTCGACAGAGGGAGACCTGCAACTATCAAGGCAATGATGTTTCCTTGACAGGAGCGCGAGGTGAAAAACCGAACTGTGATAGTACTGATGGCAGGAGTGGTAAACTGGGGGGAACAACTGGGAAAGTAGACTGAGTGGACTCAAACTTCCTCTATTCAGAGTATGATGGCGGGGATGATCGGGCAGCATATGAAACTGGCTGGTGGTAAAGGGAACGTGTCTGTATTTATCTTGGGGGCGAATGGGCTGATGGAAACTCAGGCTGTGGTAAGATGGCAAGGAACTGCAGAGTACTCTGAACAAAGGCGACCTGATGGGGGTGCTGCCGAGAGGATTGATCATAGCGCCAAGAGGTGGGGGGTGATTTCTTCATGGGTTATGGAACGAGAAGAAGTGTGGATATATAAAATGCTACTGTCGTGTGGATTTTCCGAGCCCATGACAGTACATGCTCGTGGTTGCTTTCATATTTAAGGAGTCTGAAAGCAAATAAGAAGACTCTGTATTTGGAATGGTCAGGCAAGGAGGAAGTATTCAATTAAGGAACATTTATGATGATCAGAACTGATGGTGGGGGGGAACACTGGTGGGCCTCCTTGCAGGGTGGATGAATGGTGGCAAAATAACGAAACCTTTGCAGTATGATAGGAGTGAATGGCTCAAATAAAAAGTGTGGAACAATCAGACGGCGGCCGATGTGGCGCGCTAATCAAGGTAGCAAGATGTCCGGACACAATGTTATGATTGTACCTAGGTGAAAGCGATAAAGTATCGCAAGCATCATCACGAGCTCGGAAAAGTGATTCCGGCGTTATAAAAAGTGCTAAAAACGGAGGGCGGCCGAAGTGGCACGCAAACCGAGACGACTATTGGTGTCTAAAAAATGGGCAAAAAATAATTTCGAAAAAATGATGGAACGAAGTGACCATTGTGACGGTCTCGTCGTGCTGGTTCCAATGGTGGAAACGGTTCGGAAAACGGACTCCGTATGAGTTCAAAATGGCCAAACAAGGAAAGGGTCAACGGGCTATAAATAGTAAGTGGGCCCAACATGACATGTCATTTGCACTATCTCCATTTCACTTACAATCGGAGTGAACCAGAGCTTACGTGGGATTTCTGGACGATTTGACCGGCGGATTTGAGATTCGGGAGAGCCAGGTATTCCGTTGAACTTATGCCTGTTTTCTTTTTGAGTTGGGGGGAGGGTTGCGGGTCCCGAGGGGGTTTTTGTACGGTCCACACGGGTGGACCGCGGGTTTCGACCGGGACAGCCGTGGTCGGCTTGACAGCCGCGGTCTGGACTGCGATTGTCCGGCTTGACAGCGACTGTCCGGCTTGACAGCCGTGGTCTGGACCGCGACTGTCCAGCTTGACAGCTGCGGTCTTGGACCGCGACTGTCGGGCTTGATAGCCGCGGTTTGGACCGTGACTGTCGGGATTGACAGCCGCGGTCTGGATTGCGACTGTCGGGCTTGACAGCCGCGGTCTGGACCGCGACTGTCCGGCTTGACAGCTGCGGTCTGGACCGCGACTGTCGGGCTTGACAGCCGCGGTCTGGACCGCGACTGTCCTGTTTAGAGTTGTTTGGGAAGGGTGGGAATGTCTGTTTTTTGGACATGAGTCTGATGAGGCTTCGTTGTGTGATTGACAGGATGCCACAGGTGGTATGGAGGGAGCGAGAGATGCTAGAGGGGCTGGTGGACATTATTCGAGATGACCGTCATGTGCGGGCGATGCTTGGGATTTTCGGACTACTAAAGTTTACTGAGATCTCGATGATTCGGTCAGCAGGGTTGCTGCTGAACCGCTTAGTGAGTTTCTGGGAGCCAGATTTACTGGTGTTCCGAGTGCAGGGGGAGAGGGTGGATCTCACCCTCACTGATGTCTATTTTTTGACGGGGTTGCCCTGCCTGGGGAGGGTAGCAGATACCCAGCCGTGGGGGTCTGCGGATCTTGATATTGTTGACATGGCAGTGCGGTTCTGTGGAGCAGAGGCTCGGGTGCATCGAAATGCACTCCGAGTTAGCGACTTACGGGAGCCAGTAGTTCGAGCGACGGCCGCATGTATAGTGCGGATCCTGGGCTCCCAGTCACCTGAGAAGGTGTCTGGGGGTCAGATGCAGCTCGTGGAGCGTGCACTGGAGGGGACTTATTTTGCGTGGGGTCAGATGTTCATGACCTGCGTTCAACGACAGCTGACCGCAGCGAAGGAAGCTAGCAAGGGATTCTGCTTTGGGTCGTTCTTGTGCGCCTTCTTTATGGAGAGAGTACCCACACTGTGGCCACGGGTGTAGGTCAGGGCAGGAGGCGTGAGGGATCCTCGTATGATTCGGTGGGGGGAGATGATGCACCGTCGTGGTGGTGGTGATGTTGGCCGGTATTTTACGGATGAGTTGAACATGCAGTGGCTCCAGTTACCACTGACTCTGGAGGACTTTCCTTACAGGGACATGGACTACACAGGGGATCCAGATGCACCACGTCCACCAGGACAGGCATGGGGTCCAGATGGTATGTATCATTTTAATTGTTTTGTCCAGTTTTTATGTTATGTATGATATATGTTTGATATATAGTTACTGACAAGTGGTTGATTTGCAGATGTGGGCCCGCAGCCGTCGCCAGGGCATGTGGTGCGGCGAGGGATAGTGGCAGTTCCGGATTTTCCTGGGCGAGGTCAGGTGCATCGGCGGGACGCGGATGGGGCACTAGAGTCTGTACGGGTGCTGCTGACGGGAGTGAGCGATGCGGGGTGGTAGGACCTTCCTTGAGATGTGATTCGGGATTGTAGGCAGGCGCCTCGGGATTTCAGAGGGATTGCGATCCGGGTGGCTCTCTTGGCGGAGAGGGCATGGGCACGGGCACCGAGTCCCAGGCGAGATGAGGACTCGTCCGAGGAGGAGCAGGAGGAGGGGTCAGAGGCTACTGATACGGATAGTGATGCAGGATATGACTCCCTTTAGGGAGTGCAGGGGACTCCCTTCGATATTTTGTAGCTTCGGCCTGTACTTTATGAGCTTTGAGGGATGCACATATATATTTTTTGTATAGCTGAGTACTGGGGTACTCAGAATATGTATAGTTCTGAACATGTATTTTTTGTCTTGTATATATATATATGCACGTGGATGCACATTTTTTGGTGATATTGTCTCATTTGTACGCACGTGGATGCGCTTTATGATGTGTTCTATGTTTATACTGCACGTGGATGCAAGTAGTTCTAGGCTATTGGGCACGTGGATGCCCCTTTTCTTTGATATGAAATGATATGATGTATGTGTGACTAGGCACATGGGTGCCCCTATGGATGCGAATGTCGTTTTATGGTTTATGTTTTATGTATGCAAATGTTGATGCAATGCAGTCTTTTTGGTTTTTTGTATATTTGGATGATATGATATGGGGTAATGATGCATGATGGAGGTGTTACATAGTGTGATTGATATGCCAGTCTAGGACATTGTTCGCCATTTGATCTGCGACACTATTGTAAGCTCTTGGGACATGTGTGAATGTGATGGATTCAAACTGTCGGCTAAGTTGTTTTGTACACAGGAATTTTCTAAATAGGCAGGGATCACGCACCTGGTAGCAGTTGTTGAGCTGGGAGACAAGTAGCTGGGAGTCCAAGAACACATGAAGGTGACGTATGCCCATATGGAGGGTAGC
>LPNX010910419.1:145296-202204 GCA_001517045.1 Pseudotsuga menziesii | reverse complement strand
GAGGTGGGGGCCGTCTTTGGTTTTGCCACCTATCATTTGGCTTGTTTGGATAGAAATTATTTCCTCTGTTTCTTTCCAAAGAAACTACCTTGTTTTGTAAAGCTGTCTGGTTTCCCTGCATGGCAGCTAGCTGATTAGCATGATTCAATTCCATTTGCTTAATCAGTTGGGTGAGCTTATCTATGGAGTCACCTTGAGGTTCCTGGTTTTCAAACTTAACTTTTTTTACTTCATTCGCCTTTGAAGAACTACCCCTTGAAAACCCAGGAATATTAGATTTACCAGCAGCTTGCATATTTTTATCTATCTTGATAGTTTTTTCTTGTGCATCCTTAAGATTTGCAGGTTCCTTATCCCTTATCTGATATTTCATTTCTCCTTCAAATGCTTGGATGTAATAAATCAAGAGAGATGCTTCTTGGGGCTTGATGTCTGCAAGGAGGCTTTTTACTAAGTCATTAAATCTTTTATTAAACTCTTCCATGGTCTCATTTTCTTGCTTATGACTAGTATGTAAGGCTGCTAACAAGAAATGGTTATCCCTTCTATCACCCCATCTATCATTGAAAGCTTCAATGATTTCTTTGAGAGTTTTGAATTTATTATCATTATGATCTTGAAACCATTCCATGGCATCATCCTCTAAAGATAAAATAAACAACCTCATCTTGACATCCTCATGGTTATGAGCATTACACCACTTGGCCAGGCATTGGTTGAACTTGGTGATGTGAGACTTGGCACTGATGGCATTATTACCTTGAAAGGAAGGTAACTTTTCTATAGCTTCATCTGGCAAATCATGAGGATAACCAATGATGTTAGAGAAATCACATGGCTTGCATAGATCATCCATTGGTGAGGATTGGTTGTTTTGGGCAAACAACAAATGGATATCAGAGATAGCCTCTTCTCCAAGATTTGCAAGGAGTCTACGGGGAGCAAGTCTATTCAACCTCCTCCTATATACCCCTTCAGGCTCAGTGAGGGAGTTGAGTAGACCACCTGAATGGCTCCGGGTAGAATACCTCACTATATTTGAAAGTGGAGTCGCCACTTGGAGAAAAAGATAGCTCTAATATGGGTAAACAAGTTATTAAAATTAATTAAAGAATTTTATTAACAGTTTAACAAATTGAAAAATTAAAAAAATTAATTAATCAAGTCAGACCAAGGACAAATGACTTGTCCCCGGCAACGGCGCCAAAGATGTTGCCGCCTAATTCACACTTTAAGACACAGGAAAGTCACAACCTACTATGTGTGTCCTTGGGGGCAAGCGAGAGCTGGGGACCACTGTCACCACAGTCCACAACTCCTCCGTTTAGGCAAGATCCCAACAGAGCCAAGGGGGGTAGTCCCTACGGAAAGACTAAGTTCCAGTTTTATTAATTAATTAATAAATTAATTAAAGGGATCTTTTATTAAAACTGAGGCTAAGGTTTTGAGAGATGACAGTCAAACTGATGCAATATGCAAGATTTAAATGACAATCAGTCCTTTTATTTTAAACCAATGCCTAAAGAATAGAGTCAAAAAATGCAACTTTTAATGGATGCAAATCTAAGTTAATTATACACAGATTAAGTTGTCTAACAATGTGATAAATAAACAAATAAATGATACAATGGTAAACAATAATGAACCAAGATATTTAAGCAATGTACAATTAATTTAAATTTATCAGTATAAACAATGAAAAGGTAAAATAGCTACAGTTTACACAAATGTGAACCAGATTTACAAATTTTGACAAGATATAGCAGAAAGAAAATGCCTTAAATGAAAATTATTAAACCAACAGTAAATGAAATATGGAAAGACTTTAAGTTTGATTTACTTGAAGCAGTTAACAAAGGTTAAGCATTCACCACATCCACAATTGCAGAACTGAAAGTAAATGTAACTGAAAAGTAAATGAAACTGAAAGTAAAGAGTTGTATTGCAATGCTGGAGTGAAAGTGCTCTGAAATGAGAAAAGTGTTATAGAACCGGTTTTGCAATGTCTCTTGGTTTATTTTAGTAAATTTTATTAAAGTTTTTCTTCTTGAAGTTAAGTTTTAGAACATGTGGTGTGACTACCCCGATCTAGTTCTTCTCCAGTCAAAGGGGGAGTAATGTTGCGCTCAACAAAGTGGGAACAAAGCCCACCCGTAGCTCACAGGTCAAACCCCAATGGCTTGGTGCTCAACAAGGAGGACGTAAAACGCCTAGAGACCCCCCTCGGTCTACTACCCCAAGTCGCCTCCAAGGTCACTGTTTTTAATTAACAGGAAAATTACTAGATGGATGCCTATTAAACTAAGACTTCCCTGTCCTCTGTCGTATCTCGTGAGTACCCCGAAGGGTGATAACCGAGTAGAGGAGCAAGAAATATTGAAGTTTTTGTTGGTTACTTTTAGAGGGTAAATTTTAATATTTGGGTGATTAGCATACAAGGTTAATTTTAAAACTATCAACAAGATCAACCAAGCAGTATCCCTTATGGGAGGTGCTGGTACTTGATCTTGGACTTGGAAGTAAAATGTGTTGAATTTGTAGCAAAAGGAAAGTGTTGTTCTAATTACCTAAGCCCCCACTTCTCCTGCTTTTCATATCCAACTTAAAGTCCCTAAAGGGAGATGACAAGTGGATAGAGGATACGCAGGATAGATGGATTGTATGGTTACTTCCTTTAACAGAAAATTAAAGATTACTGAACTTGAAAAAAAACTGTAAAAGGAATGCCTAACCGCACAGCAATCTCTGTGACAAAGATGGTGGTCTGTCACAGAGATAGGTGGGTAACAGAAATAAAAATTATGCTTAAGCTAACCTCACAACAATCTCTGTTACAGAGATGGTGCTCTGTAACAGAGATAGGTGGGTAACAGAAAAAATAAAACTAAGTAAACTAACCTCACTTCAATCTCTGTGACAGAGATGGTGGTCTGTCACAAAGATGGGTGGGTAAACAGAAAGACTTGCATAAACAGAAAACTAAGCAACTAGTATTCTACTTCCTACTCTACTTCCTAATCTATTTACATATAGATTACAAGTGATTATAAATTTTGCAGAATACCCCAAGAGAACTTCTCGTTGGGGTTTACAATTATCAGAAAATAAGAGAGAGAGAGAGGTGAGAGTTTGAACCCCTTTTGGTTCTCTTTGAAGGGTGAGGTATTTCTGGGCCAATTCGGGCAACACCTCCCCTTCAACTGTGCAAAACCTGTCACAAACCAGCAAGCTATGTTCGCTGGAAATCACAAGAAACACTAAAGAAATTATCAGAAAATTAGTACCAAAAAAATCGCTAATTTACAGTAAAAATCTGAATGTAAAAATGACAGAAATATGATGTTTAGAGGGCTGAAACTGAGTTTCCAGCCACCTAAATGATGTTAAAACAGCAGAAATAAAAGCCTATACTAATATACTAAGCGTTAGGGCCTTAAAACGAAGGTTTTTATCACTATACAGTGATAAAAACCGAGTTCTAAAACCCTTGTAAACCAAAGTGCGAAAATGAAAAACAGAGTTTTTAATCAATGGAGAAGGTGCTCCTTTGTTCTAGTTCCCTGCAAATACACTTATAAGAGCTGCACAATGTAAGCAAAGAGGTGAGCACATAAATAAACCCTACAAAATACTTTGTAGAATCTTCCTAATCTACTCACAAATGCAGATAGAAATATTTCTACCTACAAGTCTCTCCACAAAATACTTTGTGGAGAGCTATCTAAGCTAATACAAATGCAACTAAAACAAATACAAAGCAGGTTACCTTACAAAGAAGCATGCAATGTACAAAAGAGCCACCAAAAGTTCCTCCAAAGATTGCTTGTATTAAGTGGCCCAACTAGGGCAAGAAGATTACAATAGCAAAAGAGTATGAGAGAAGAGTGGGAAAGTATTCCGGCAGCATAACAATAGCATGAGAGATCATGTCAAATGAGGGAGTGAGACCTTCATTATATAGTTGAGGAAGACCCCAACCCCTTGAAGATCAATGGCCAAGATTAGATCTAGATCTAGGTTAAATCTCCACCACTAGATCTAGGTATTTGACTTTACATTCTTCTCAATCAATCTACACCCTTAGATTAATTTTCAATCAACGGCCCGAGTGCTTGATCCATGTCTTAAGCAATCTTCACCCTTAGATCTAGGGTTTTGACCAAATGCTCCATCAATCAATGGCTTGGATGCTTTTGATGAGTTAAGGTAAAAAACGTGGGCCCAATAGCATAGGCGCCCCTCCAAATTTGGTAGACGTCCTCTAAATGTGGTGCATCCTCTATCTTTGGTGGCGCCTTCACCTTTATGACTACCCTCCAAATGCATAGTGCCCCACTAAAATGGCTAGCGCTCCACCATATGTGGGCGTCTTCTCTTAATATGGGGGCCTCCCTCTAAAGTATAGCGCCCTTCCTTTATTAGTTGGCGTCTTCTCTAGATTTGGTGGCGCCCTCTACAAGTTGCGCCCTCCCTTTTTAAATGACGCCCCTCATTTGCTAGCGCCTCCACTATAATGTGGCGCCTCCTCTAGGTAGCGCCCTTCTCCAATTTAGTGGAGACTCTTCACTATATTGCGCCCCACTCTATTTTTAGTGAGGGTTTTAATACTTGGACGCCCCTTTTAGTGAGGCTTTTAACCCACCTTTTGGCTCTAACTTGGCTTTGACTTTGCCATTTGCTCCAAAAAAATACTTAACCTTTAGACTTAGGCTAAAAATACATTCACCTTAGATTAAAATTTTCAATTTAATTTTTAAATTTTTCCAATTTTGACTTAGGAAAAAATTAAAAATAACTTGAAAATTTTTTTATCTTGGCCATGGGGGGGTGGAAAAATTATGAAATAAATTTTCCTAGGCTTAACAACCCCCAAACAAAATTACCATGGCATTATTTGATTTTTTCCTTTAAAATCAAATAATATGAATTTTTCACTTAGGGAAATTAATTAATTCCCTAGGGGAGATAGACCCCTCCTGACCAAAATTGGTCTATCTCTTCAACCACTTATCTGAATGACATGGGACTCGAAGCAGTGGCTTATGGGGTTTCATAGCAATTTTATCTTGCATTCATAGCCCCTATTACAAAATGCCAATGCTTGAGTAATTACATTATTACATCAAAACTGAGTTAATTAACCACGAAGGGGTGAAATTAATTAACTCGAAAAAATAAATAAAAATACAACAACACAACGAAACTCCGCAAGACTCTATACAAATGTCTAGTATGGTCACGAACCACATTTTGAACCCTTAGCCACCTCATGGACTTGACTGGTAGAACGCCCGTCACCACTTTGGAGGATTTTGAGTGAAAAACCAAACCAATTAAAATCGTTTATTCAACAAGATTAATTGGAAAGGGAAAAAACACTCGATGAAGGGACTTCCCTAACAACCAGTTCCATGGTGTGGCATCCATATCATATGACCCACACTAGCACATATAATTACATTAATTTTCCCACGCAGGGGAGCGGACATTTCGTTTTACAAAGGGGCAATTGCTCTGCAGAAGTGAAAAAAATCCTCAGATTTTTCCAAGGTACCATTAGTACAATTATGTACATCTTCATGTACATGGAGTTGCCACCTAGTCGAAATAGGTGGGCAACACACCTCATAGAGGCAACTACAAGTTTGGTGATAACAGGCAACAACCTCAAATTCAAATATGGTGGATTCCACAGTGTACACGTAACTAATAGATTTCTTGACGTATCTGGTCAACACTGGGCCAGATATATGTTTTGTAGTGACCACCTTGAGACAATTCATGGACTCGAGGCAAGACAATTGGGAAACAACAAAATATGTGCTCAAACGCTTGAGGAGCACTATGGAGTATGGTCTAAGATATCTTGGAGATGGTGAGGTGAAGTTGCAAGACATACAAACTCAAATTGGGTAGACAAAGCATCAAACGGGAAAAGCGCCTGAGAGTGTTGTTTTAACTTGGATTCAGTGATAATATCCTAGTTTATCTAGAAGCAAATTTCATGGCACTCTAGATCAACAGAGGTAGAGAGTATATGGTAGCTTGCGAAGCCATCTGAATTTTCAAGTTGCTTGAGATTAACTGATCAAGAGTTGGACCCCACAATGATTTACTATGATAATCTAGGTTGTATCAAACTCTCTGATAATCCAATGTTTCATGACCTGTCCAACCACACTAAGATTAGATATCACTTCATTTGAGACTGGATTTAGAAGGGAATGGTCAATATGCATTCACAGATCAGCAAGTTGCTGAAATTCTAATCAAGCCCTTAGTGAAAGGGAAGTTTGAAGCATTTAGCGACAAACTTGGATTGGTGCAAAATTCCTTCGTCGCTGAGAGGAAGTGTTGAAGAATGTAGCTTGGATAGGAACTTCCACACAGGTTCAGAATAAACGTATCTAAAGTAGTTCAAGTTAATTCAATTTTGTCATTCACTTTATGAATAAATTAAAAATCTTATATTTAACTATTGAGTCTAATAAACTATATTTCTATATATTAATGATTTAGTCTTTAGACTAATCTGAACCATATATTTTGTTGATGTATTTGTAACTTCAGAAGATATTCCGATGTATATTATCATTGTATGTTGTTGTACCCCCTTTGGGGATGTGTGTTACCCCTTTATAGGATGTCTAAATTGTGTCTAGACTTTGAGGTACAACCTCCGTTGTAAGTCGAGGCAATAGTCTCCAGTGTGACATCATGTAATATGTATTTGTAGTCTCTCTAGAAGAAGTGGGCCCTGTGTGAGAAGACATGTAGGCTCGAGTCTTATGTTTGGTCAATGACTTGAAAGGGTATGAATAGGGAGGCACTCTCCCTCATTTATACACACTTCACACTCTCAAGTTCGCATGAAAGAGAGAGAGACAATCAGAGGAGGAGAGATAGATAGTTGTTGAATACTTCTTATTACTGCTTTTGATCAACTTACTATTTTGAGGAAGTTTGCGGGGTTTTCTCCTTTATGGTTTCCCCGATGAAAATCTTTGTCTCATGTATCTTTTATATCTTATGCATCTTGTTGTACTTGTTATTCTTTCAGATAAAGATCCTAGATAATCTAATCAGTTCTTAAGAAAAACTAACATATCTAAGAGATTAGGGCTTTGGTAGATAAGGGTTTCAACGCAAGTATAAAGGGAAGTCAAGATAGAAGGTTTATTACACACATACACACAAAGACAAGTTTTTGTCAGATAGTGACTTAGTTCATCAATTGAGAAGGTTTGGAGCACAAGAGAGGAGTTGTGATCAGAAAGCAGGCAGATTCCTTACAGGTGAGTCCATGTAATCATATGGATTCCATACAAATGTCCTACAATCATATGGATATGTTGATTTTTGTACCTAGGAAAGTGTTCCCCTAGTGACTTTTTCCTAAGTGATTAAAAGAGGAAAATTAAAGTGACCCAAGCAATTAATAACTTGAGATGAATTTTAATTTTCACTTTAGAGAATAAAGTGACTTTTTTATAAATTTAAGTGAGGTGAGTGAAATTAATTTTGGAGAGAATTAAAAGTGCATTTAATCTCATCCATCCATCAAATTCATTTTGGGCCCTTGGATTATATGACTATTCGGCTTCCTCATTTAGACACCAAAAAGGCAAAGGAGGGCATAAGAGTCTCATTCTGTTTTTCATTAGAGTTGGAGAGCACAGAAGAAGAAAAAAATTGCAGGCAAAGAGAGAAGAGCAAAGGGCATGTTTCCCAAGACGGTACAACAGCAAAAAGTACATTTCCGTACAGCACGTTTCCTGTGGAAATTTTGGGCATGTTTTTCGAGGCAGTTTTCCTGGGCATGATTTTCGAGAAGAAGAAAAAATATGGGCACGAAATTCCTTACAGTCTGTACAAGTTCGTACAGTCTGTACATTGGGCATTGAAATCGAGGCAGTCCGTACAGTCTGTACGTTGGGCATTGAAATCGAGGCAGTCCGTACAGTCTGTACGTTGGGCATTGAAATCGAGGCAGTCTGTACAGTCCGTATGGTACAGCAATGGGCATGAAAATCGAGGCAGTTCATACAGTCAGCTTGGCACGGTTTTCGAGGCAGCGAATTGGCAGAAATTTTTACTGTAAAATTTCGGAATTCAGTCCATTTGCTGAGCACTGTGGTTGAGATAAGTTCATCTCTGTTTTTGTTGTACTTTGATTTTATTGCAGAGAATAAAATTCTCTCTATAACAGGTTTTCCCCGGAGGTTGAGGTTTGCCTGGGTCATTTGACCAAAAATTTCTGAGTCTGATTTTTTATGTGTAACTGTTTTTTAATTTCTGCTCATTAAAAGTAGTAAAATTCTTCATGTGTTTTAGTCATAAATTGTTTATAAGAATGACTTAATTTGCAGCTGAAAGTAAATTGGGTTGGGCATTAAACAATGATGAAAATGGTGGTCGAAACCAGGTTGGGGGAATGCTGAAAAATTTACAGGATAGAGAAGTACAAAAGACCAGCAGTCAGATTTTCTCGGTAGTTGTGCAGATTTGTTTTTATGGGTGTATTGTAGAGCTGTTAGTTTGATAACTTGTGGAGATTTCCTCATAAGACCAGGCAGACTCCTTACAGGTAAGTCCATGCAGCCATATGGATTCCATACAAATGTCCTGCAATCATATGGATAGAGCAGTACAAAAGATCAGCATGCAGATTTTCTTGTTTTCAGCTGACAGATTTTCTCAGTAGTTGTGCAGAATTGTTTTTTTGGGTGTATTGTACAGCTGTTAGTTTGATAACTTGTGAAGATTTCCTCATAAGCTTTGATAGTTTAAAGAAAATCTCATTTGAAGGAGTAAAATGGAGTTACTACCTGTGTACTGTGTTTATGCTTCTACCATTTACTTTCCAGCTATATGTGTGATTCTTGCTATGTGAAGAATTTACTGCAATTAAATAATAACCTTGTTTAGTTGAGAACATAAAGACAGGAAACACCTAGGGCTTGGAATTTTCATTCTTGTAAGCAGCAAGAGGCATGCACCTAGGTTTCCTACCCTTCCTCTCCATGCTTAATAGGTACCCAGTGAAGACGAGGTTCTAGGTTAAGGTTAAGTGTCTGGTACAATGCCAACATCCCATATGCGTCCAAAGTGATTTAATATATTTTTATCCAAATGAAATGTAGTTTACACCCGTAAACGTTAAGGGAGGATGTTTACAATAATTCAACTATTCTAACGTTTATCGTGGGCATTGGCTCTTATTGAAGCCCCACCTATTGGATGTACCAGTCAAGTTCATTAAAATCTTATCCACATCTCAAGTTGTAAATATATGTCATCATCTATCTCATAAATCATTGCATTGCAACAAGTGAATTTAAATTATTTGGGTGCTAACAACTAATATATATGTTGTTCCATTCTCTGTGTGTGTGTTTAACTCTGGATTTATTTTGTATATTTCTATGGCTGTGGGTTCTTTAGTTCTATCAAATAACATAAGATTAAATCATAATAACTAGCACATTAACATAAATCATGGCATTCATAACATCCTCAAATAATTAATTCTCACAAATGTAGTCTCCATTTACTAGCATGGACTATGTTGAAGCACAATAATGTGGTTAAATTATGTTTAAAAATGGCAAGCACGCATAATTTTGGTCCATATCTATGCCTCAATATACTACAAATCTACAAGTAAGCCCTATCATCAAGCGTACCTGATAATTACTCATTAATGCAGTTTGCTTGTGCCTGCATTCATTTTCAACTAATTTTTCATGACCAATTGACACTCACAGAAGTAGACAATCAACAAATAGGATTTACTACATTGAACAAGTAATAGATGGGCTCAGTATGTCCTTCATAAAATTTGAACACCTCTAACCTTGCAATTGATCTTCATGGCTTCATTACTCTTCAAAGACAACTCTAGGTACACAACGATGAGCCAAATATGCACAAAGAGATAAGACAATAAACTAAACAATATGGCACTACTAATCAATAAATTACATGTACTTGTGCCATTATATGTTTACAACCTTGTCCTAGTTAGTAGAAACAAAATATTACTCAATAGATCCAAAATGCCATATACTTTATTTTCCAGAATACACTGGTTGGGTCCTTAATTACTACATCTTCTAAAGGCTTACTATGGCGTAGAATAAAGAAAGTTGCTAATATGAAAAACGTAGGAACATACTACAAGGCATTAGCTTTATAAACTGCATTAACTTTGTAATGTTTGTTGGAATGGAAATTGCTTGTCAAATTGTATAAACATTTCCAGCATTTTATTAAATTTTAATTATTACTTGAAATAGTCAAAAGTTCACCTTTGGATTGGTCTCCACTTTTAAAATAGGAGCTTCAAAAAGATCAAAAGGATCAGTTGTTTCCCAGTTTTGATAAGCTGGAGGGAAATCGGTACTGCAATCAACAAAGTAAAAGATCCCTTAAGATTAGTATTCTCCAATATTTCCATACACCCCATAAATAACCATGTTATTGGAAAGACAAGTGAATAGAAGTACAATTAATGGGTATTAAACTAAGAGAGAATACACCATCTTAATCTTGGAATGATCACATAAACACACATTAATAATATGATAGTTTACAAAATCACTCTATTGCGAGGACTTTTTGATGCATCTCGAAGAGAATGCCCTAGCATGGATAAGCATAAATAACCTTTGACATAATCAATCTCCACTTCATTGGCACGACTGACAAAGTTAGAATGTGTTACCAACTAAGTTGCACTAAGTTGGATTTCTAAATGAGCCGCCAAAGACGAACAATTACTTGTTCAATTTTCAAGTTCAGAAGTCAATGCAAGCCTTTTTACACCCTTTTTTATTTTTATTTTTTTTAACATGTTCACACCCCATGGGGAATTGTAATAAAATGAGTTAGCATGATGACTTTATGTAAAAGGTTTGGTTTCCTAGGACTTAGTCATCAATGCATTATTCCAGGATATTTTTGACTTGTTAATTATCTATCTTTTTCAAGTGATAAATAATTTCCGAGTTTTTCTCCCAAGCCTGCAAAGCTGGAATAATTGCCTTGGTGGTTAGGCCTTGGGAGGTTATTAAAACCTATGTGTCGATGTATATTACCATGCTAATCATTATTTTGAGGCACTATGAACATGTCCTAAGTCCACCATAAGGTTTTTTTAATTTCCGAAAAAAAAAATTATCTTTTCCGTTTTTACAGGCTTAATTTTTAATAAGCTAATTGTAAAACTCTAAAAAGTCATAAAAGTGTGGCTAGGAGGTTGTTTTTGCCATGGGGGTGCTCATTTTCTAACTCAAAACACCCACTTAACCCTTAACCCACTTTCCTAAGTTTTCGAGTAATTATTTAATTCCAAAATTAATAATTACTCGAAAAACCCAAAAAAAAGAGACAATTAAAAATTTTGGCAACTAAAAAAATAAAAGAAACTTGCCGAAATCGAATATTATGACTTGGCAAAGTAAACTAGCAAGTACCCGGGCATATTTGGAATGTCAGATGTTGTCGTTTCCCATTGTGCAAAGGGTTGGAAGTTTCTCGATTTGAGAGAGGCGCGCTTCTCCAAGTGGGGGCACAAATCCCAAGAAAAGATGGTAATTTTTGTGAGTTCGTTGAGTTTTGGGGGATGTGGCATTAATTTTTTGGAATTTCCCATCTATCCAACCCACATCCAACTCATTCCAACCATTTGACATCTCACTCCAAGCTAGCGCCTTCATGGGTAAATGTGCCCCCTCTAGCTTGCTAGTTTTGCTATTTAAGCAGGCTCTCATGCCTCATTCTAGACAGAAGAGAATTGTATGGAACGTATGCTCCTGTATCTTGTAATCGTTTATTGAAATTATTGAATGAAATCAAAAGGCTTTGGAGGCATACTTGTGTCAAGCATCAGTGTGTGGTGATTTTTTGTGCTACATGAGGTATAACTGTATTAGTTTCTTGTTACATGCTTTGATGTTCTAACTGGTCTTTGAAGGATTAATGATAATTGGTAGAAGAGGATAAGAAAGTAGTTACTTATTCATTTCTCTGAGTTATTTATGTGGATAGATCCTAGAATTGTATGATTTACTTGTTTGTATGCATGTTTTCTAATCTTTTGCATAGGTACTCTCAGGTATAACGCTTTGGAGTAGTCATTGTTCAAACTGTGCAGGGACATCTAGCGTAAAGGAGTGTTGGTTCTTGTTTGATTCCATCACACCTCTATGTTTATTTGAAGAGATCTTAATCCCTCCATTCTCCACTTACAGACTCCATTGCCCAAGTTTCTTGAATCGGAGCTTTTCTTACTATCTTCTCATTTAAATTCACAATATAAGTATTATACAAAATTCAAATCAGATCTTAGGAATACTCTTTAGTATAAGTTCTTAAAAGATAAGATCTAAAGCGTTTCAAGTTTAAACATTTCATTATAGATCTATCTTTTGCATCTAATTTTAAAGTTTAGCAAAAGGTCTATCTTTCGGTATTTAAGACTACTTAAATATGTATGATTTAAAGTCTTATTTGGCATCTTAGTGTCATCTTTAGTCACTGATTTCTGCATTTTGATGAACAAGTAGAAGGAAGGGCTGCCCAAATTTTGAAGAATCAAGTCACCCGGAACTCCCTTCTGCTTGTATACCTTTCATCAATCTTTTAACAAAGGAACACAAGTATTTATTTATTGTAATTACTTTAAAAAAGAGAAGTAAGTGGGCAGCCAAGTTCCCACATCCCATCCCCCAAGGGGGGATTCGCATCTTTTTCCCTTTTTTAGTTTTTTTTTTTATTTTTTCAAGTTCTTTTCACTTTCTTAAGTTAAAATTAACGAATTCGGCTGTGTTTTCGGAAACGAGAGTATTGGCACTGTGATTTAAAGTTTAAACAACTCACATTTAAGTTTAAAACTCTTAAAATAAACAAGGCTTCAATTCTTGTATGCTCTTCTGACCACTGCAGGCCGTTGGTTGGATCACCGGGACAATCAGAAAGGGAATGGAATGACTAGTAATTAGTTTCACACTCCAATTAAAATTCCCAAAGTGAAAATCCGACACTTCTCGAAATTACTCGTTAGTGGGGAAATTCTGCAAGTGAAGCGGAAACTACTAGAAAGTGACTGTGGGGCCCCGTTAAGATACACCCTTGTTGGTGTAGTGTTGCACACAACCCCACAACTCTATCTAGCCCACATGTCATTGTGAGAGCCACTTCCAAATAAATCCAGACATATTCCTCATACTCCTCGGGTATATTTGGAATCCCCTTTCCCTTTAATAATTAAATCATTACCACATTTTTAATAAAAATGATCAACAATTTACCCACTCCTTAACCACTCACTAATAATTCTAAAACTGACCAACAGAGTCAACTGCAATACTTCTTGAGACATTACTAGCTACCCCCTTTACACAAGCACTCCATTAGCACTCGACGCTCGTCTATCTAGCATTCTTATTTATTGTTGATATTTATTGTTGATATGGAATGTTATTTTAGATGCTAGTTATTTGAATTATTTGCAGTTCATCTTAGTTCAGTATTTATGTTATCATCTACTAGAATAGTTGTTTTATTTTCATAGATTAAAACCATACTTTTAAAAATCAGTGAAATCGGTTTCGAAATCGGTCGATTCACCGATTTGAAGGCAAACCGAACTGAATCGGTCTAGAAATCGATTCGGTCGACCGGTTTGGTACCAAACCGGTCCAATCAACCGATTTTTTACTCAGATTTTTTTTCACTCTCAAACATGGGGGGTCTATAGACTTAAAAAACCAAGAAAATTCATTGTTTGCCTTGTTTTTCCTAACCTAACTTAACCCTTGGGCCTAAATCTACTTAATGAACCCCCCCTCATGCTCTATTTCCCTACACCTATTCCCTATTCTCATTGTGGAGCAACGCTGCAGCAGTAGCAATTTGCAAACAATGTGACTGTGTTAGTGAGGGGCAGCCATGGGGACAATGGACTATATAGTATGTAGTTGATGATGTATGACAACTGACTATGTAGTATGTAGTTAACTATCTGGCATGTTTTTTGGACTCTACAGGCCATATAGCTTATAGGTAACATATAGGCCTCATAGATTATTTATTTTGTTCCAGTCCCAGTCTCCTACATATGTATTGCACAATACACTTTTTGCAATTTTAAAATATTCACTCTTATATGGTATATAGTATATACATGAGCAGACTTTCGATATTTTGTCTCTAATGCTTTGGAATCATGGATTAAAATTTTGAAAATGTTGTTTTTCTTTAAAATTTAAGTATTTTATGTACTATTTAATAAACCGAGTCATTAAATTCAAATCAGTCGATTTATGACTGACTCATTACGGATTCCAATTCCGATTTCGAGTTGACCCTCGACCGATTTCCGATTCCGATTTTTAAAACTATGATTAAAATAGCCTTAGATTATTTTACTAGGGACCACGCCCCTTAGGAGAGAGCCTAGACGGAAGAGTCAAGATCAAGTGACAGCACTTAACTCTTGCTTGCCCCCAAGGTCGCACCCAGCGGCTTGAAAAATTATGCCACGTGACCCAAGGTGCAAATTAGGCAAAAGAAGAAGGCATTAAAGGGAATTTATGGAGCGCTTGAGCTTACGGAGCAAAATATCGCATTTAAAGTATTACGTGGATATGGATGTGAGATCAACCCTACTCTTAAGGGGTCCCAACTTAAACCAAAATCCTTTTTATAAAGATTAACTCAAGTTGCTTGGAGGTCAGCCCTAGTTTTATAAGCAAAAAGTGAGTGTAAGTCACAAGTCAAAGGGTGAATAGATCATTAATGAGGAAAAATCAATAGGAAGAAGTGTGTTAGGGCTGAAATAGTCCTCTTGGAAGGTGGGGCCTCATGTAGGAGCTTGACAAATGTCATCTAAATTGCCATCAAGCATGAAAAGGGGCTCATCAAGGAGATGGCCTAATTGGGGTTGAAGGTGAGGATGAAGGATATAAATACTAGAAAAAGGCATAAATAAGGTGTGAGAAGTGTGAAATAATTCCAAGGGCTTAGGTGCATATCTAGGTGGAGCAAGGCAGGTTAAGGGTTTGCTCTATGTGAGGTTCATTATCTTCTTTTCATGTTTCATGGCTGATTTATGTTGCAAATATTGCCATTATAAATCTGCCACAAAGACCTTTTGTAAAAGAACTATTTTGCTTGATAAAGAAGGGTTAGGGTTGAGGTTAAACCCTCCTTATCTCGTATGTTAGTTATCAATCAATATATTGTTTTACTGTTGTTATTTCAACTATCTGAGACACTGTTGCTGCCTGTATTGCTGATTTGTAATGGTTTGACTAGGTGCACCTTTTGGAAATCCCTTTCTTTATTTCTGCATATTTATGAAGGATATTTGGTTAATAATTAGTGCATGTCGTCAACAGCCTAGTTATGCCTCCATTCCCTTAAATCAAACCCTCTTGTATCTTACCCTAAGTCCATTGCTCAATTGGGTTGACACTGGTCTGTCCTTTCATCCATTTATATCAAAGAAAATCATAATCTTTATTAGGGTTTCCCCCTTGTGTTAAAGGAGAGCCGACCTAAAGCGAGAGGAAGCGTTACTGGGGTGACATTGGGTAACCTTCCTAAGCTCCCCTAGGGTTGCATTTGTTTTCAAGGCTTTATAACTTAAAGTGCAAGTTTGGGAGGTAACAGACTCTAAAGCCACCATTGACACAATACTAGAACAAGTCAATCAAAACTACATCTTCCAAGAGAAATCTTATCTTTAGATGATCATTTTAGTTGCAATGCATAATGATTTGAATTCTCCACCATGAAAACTATAAAAGATTACTAGAAATGTACAATATATATAAATTGTTGGCAATCATAACTACAATAAAAATCATGCTAACAAAGCATTTTTGTTTTCTAGCTACTATTAGAAAAAAACAACCATCATTAGTCAAATGTTATCATCTATTGAAGAATGATGCAAAGATAGTGTTGACCACCTAACCAACAAGGTGGGAAACAATGTACCATTACCTAGAAGACAAGAAAGGTATACTTAGATCAAAAAATTTCAAGCTCCAAAAGATTCAGTAGGGCAACTTTACCCCTATTTTCTCTTCTTCTTCTCCATAAGATTTTTGCAGCCCTACGGGGGATTTTATAATGATATGTCAGTATGAGGGTCGTTTTTTGTAAAACTTAGATGCCTAAGACTTTATCATTAGGGAAGTCCTTTCATCGAGTATTTATTCCCTTGGATAATTAAAATTCTTTTTTAGTGATTTTAATTATCTAAGTTATTCACTCTAAAATTCCTCCAAAGTGGTGAAAGGCTTTCTAATGATCGAGTCCATGGGGTAATTAAGGTCTAGAAGTGTTGTATATTACCATGCTAGACATTATCCGGATTCTTGCAGATTTTCAATAAGTTTTGCCTAGGATTTTTTAATTTTTGGTAATTAAAAAATGTCCCTCAGCATAAAAAGTTGTATTGTAAAGAGGGATAAGTAGCACCTAATGCCCATAAATAGGGGTATGGGTACTCAAATCAAAGATATGAGACCCCCTACACCCTTGGACAAATTTGGAGCCAAGCCATTGAGTTTTGATAAGGTTTTGGACATATTTTCCTAAGTCGATCAAGAAAATCAGGAAAATTGGCCACTAATTAGAATGGCAAAATTTTGTAAGTGACTAAAGTCACTTGGGGAGGTGAAATTAAGTTTTTAAATGTTATATTATGTTCCTAAGGTGACATTAGAGGCAAAAAGGGGCCATCCATGCAAGCGTTTCTTAAGTTCGAAGTTGCCATCTCTAGGATGTGTGCCCCCTCCCCATGGGCCCTTCCTTCTCTCATTTGACAAGTGGCAAGCATGCACATGGGGTCCCCTCTCACTCTTTTCCTATTAAAGGAGGCTTCCCCTCCTCATTCGGGTTACAACCTCTCCTGCTCTCACTCGCTTGCTCTTTTTTGCTTCCATTTTGCTCTCACTCTTTTGAGTTACTGTAATTTCCAGCCATTTGGCAATTTAATAAAAAGCTTTCGAAGAGATCTTGTGTTGTTGGGTGGTGGTTTGTTCCTACTTTTGCAAGCTTTCAAATGCTATTAATTGTTTTGCCTTGGTAAATCTTTTCATTTTTGTTGTAGATCTTATGAGTTTTTCTCTTTTGCATTTAAGAAGTTCAAACATTTCTTGGTTGAATAGTTTGATTTATTGACTCATTATGAGAATCTCACATTTCTTTGTGTTTGTTAAGCTCATCTTACAAGTTGCAGGTCACTCAAGATTGAAGAGTGGGATTCCTTGGTTAGATACCCCACTTCTTCAACCATTTTGAAGAGCAAAGAGCACACTGACTCCTCTTTACTTTAAAATTTCTGCAATAATATATTTTCTCTATTTGCATCTTCAAATCTAGTTCAAATATTCATTTTTACAAGTTATTTGAAGATATTATTTCTATAAAAAAATTGTAAATTTGGTACAAATTTTCTTTGCTTGCATTCCTAGTGTCCCAAAGTAATTTTGGGCATATTTTATTGTTTAAGTGCTTGCTGGTTTTTAGCAGGTTTGTGACAGAACAAGAGGAAACTCTATCGAATTTTAGTCACAAAAGTGTGCAAAGACTACCCAAAAGGAAGGACTTCAAAGCCACTGCCAAGAAGGCGTGAACTCCACTTTTCCCACTTTTTTACTCTCATTTCTTTGCCGAAATTTCTTTCATTGTAACAAGTTCAAGAGAGTGTCTTGGATTTGATTCTTTATTATTTTTTTAAGTTATATTTAAAGTTATTTTTCAGCCATCCCTTGCATGCAAAGGAGGTTGGGCTTACCCACCCTTGCATTGCAAATGAAGAGGGGCTAGGAATTGTTAGTTCGTTTAATTTTCAGTATTGTTTTTTCTATTGCGTGTCCCATCTCTTCGTTAGGAAGAGAGTTGTGTGGCTAGGTTAACGATTTGTTTTCTTTAAAAGTTTGTCATCCATTGCTTGCAAGGAAGTTGGGTTCTCCCACCCTTGTAAGCAAAAGAAAAAGGGCTAGGAATAGTTGTTTTGCATTCGTTTGATTCAACAAGTTTGGTTTGTGCCCCACCCTTTCCATTTAGAAAGTGGATTGAATGTCTGGAATTAGCTTGTTAACTTGCTTTAAATTCTTTATTGTGCCCACACCTTACAAGTGAAGTGGCTTTGCCACCCTTGGAATACCGTGTTGGCTAGTTCTTTAATCCTTTACTTTTACCAGCACAAGGTAAATAAACTTTGCCCCAATCTCTACCCTGTATTCACTCCCCTTGTCGGTTAGTCCGATCCTGGGTGATAAGAAATGGCAAAGATTTGTGTTGGCTAATTAATGGGCACTCTACATTTATCTCAATTAGAAACTGGGAAAAGAAATCTTGAACCATGGAGCTATAGGGGTTGAGGCTATTAAGAGCCTCGTGTCACTTAGTGTCCTCCTCTTGAGCACCCGACAATCTTTGAAACTAATTTGTGGAGCTAGAAGGGAACCTTGAGTTCTCTTGTTGACCACCCAATAGTTTCTCTCAAATCAAAAGAGATAAGCATTTGGGGTAGACACATTAGTTAGATTTTCTTTTTCCTCTCATCACACAAAATTCCCCTAAGCTAAAGTGAGACCTAAAATTAACTAAAATTTACAGGACCATTTGCAAAACATTACACTCACTAGTTGCTTTCTTGCATTTACTTTCAAAGCATTTTCAATTCAAGTTCTTTACTTTCCACAGCAAATTATTTTTCAGGATCACAATTTATTTCATTCAAGTTGAGTTATTTTTAATGATCAAGTCATTTCTTTGAATGTTCTAAAGCTTGGAGAAGCATTTCATTACAATATGTTTGTTTGTCTTGTATAACTATTGACAAGCATTGTTTATTGAATTTTAAAAGCCCAATAGATAAGGCACTGGAATTGTGAGATATAATTGTTACATTCTTTAACTTTGCTTTGATCACTTATAAAGGGCTTGACTGCCATAAAATTGTTGCACATTGCATGATTGTATGTCATATAGTTTAAGTTAAGTTTATTTGATTTATAACTCCTAAAACAAAACCTTTGAAAACTTAGTAAATAGGGACCCTATCGGAGTTGGGTCTGTTACCAACTAAGTTGCACCTAGTTGGACTTTCAGACGAGTCGACAAAGAATGATCAAGTACACTTAGTCATATCAAAGTTCAAAACTCCATCAGGCCTTCTTGGTCCTTTTATTTTTTGTACCACATGTTCATACCCCCTTGGGGGAATTGTAATAAATGTTCTAGCATGGCAAACTTTTTGTAAAGGACTTGGCTTCCTAGGACTTAGACATCAATCCAATTATTCCAAGTTGTTTTTTCCCTTGTCAATTATGCAATGTTGAATAAGCGATGTATAATTTTTGAGTTTTTCATCGCTCCTCCAAACCTGGAATGGTCATCTTGGTGGTTAGCCCTTAGGAGGTTATTAAAGTTCACGTGTCAATGTATATAAGCGTGTTAAGCATCAATATTGAGTCATATGGACATGTGTTAGGTCCCGCTAAGTTTTTTTTTAATTCCGAGAAAAAAAATCCTACAAAATTAGGCCATTTTTTAATGGTTTAAATAGGAAATTTCAAATTGTAATAAAAGTTAGGTTCTGAGGAGGAATTTGGTGTGGGAATGCTTGTTTTCACACTCAGAGCGTCCTTTTTATTCTAGAGCCCACTTTCCCTATGTTTCGGGCAACTAAATCATCACGGAAAGCCATCTTTTGCTAAAGTGGCATCAAAAGGCCAAGTTAATGCTAAAGATGTGACAAATTGACATAATCTAAAAGTCAAAGGGAACATGCTAAAAAACGTGTGCTTGATGTGGCAAAGTCAAAATTTGATGGAGGGGAGTTCTTTAAAGATGAAGGCGAATGTTTTAGCGTGAGAGAGATTCAATGTGGGGCCCATATGTAAAGGTGGTGATTTCTTTCACTTAGGGGATGTGCCCCTCCTCCCTCATTACGTTGCATGGATCATGTAAAACGTGGCATATTGAGTTGGCAACTTAATTAAAGTAATGTGTTGGCGAGTGTATCTTTGGAGGATGGTGTGCATCAATTAAAGGACGACATTTATGTAGATTTGGAAGCGTGTTATTGCTCGGAGAGGAATCCAATGTGAGGTACGTGCGCCACTTTGAGAGGTGGCGCCTACCTCTTCATTTCAACTCAAGATCAACTTCAATCAAGATCCACGAACCTCTTGGAACTAAATCTCACACCCAACTAACTCGCACTCTATCTTCAATGAGTAATGCCCCCCCCTCATTTTTAGCTATAAATTGAAGCCTTGGCCTCTCTTCCAAGCTAGTTCGAGCTGGAGTAGAGAGTGCACGTTGTTGTAACATGAATATGTTATTGGTATTTTGTTGATAATAAAAGCAAGCTTTGGAGGCTATCATGTGTGGAGCAAATTGTGTGGAGGCTTTCTTGCTCTTTTATTTCGTGAATCGAGCCTTTGAAGGACTACTATATAGTCATTAGGAAAAGAAGTAGTAAGTTAGCTTAATTGCTAGTTTCTTTTATATGTGTATGTTTAGAGGCATAGATCGAACATGTTTTATAGGTTTATATGCATTTTGTTCTAGTTTCTTTTTATATGCATTTCTTGATCTCATGGGTATTTTGGTGAGTTTGTGACTAAGCTTTCAGGTATCCCAACAAAGAAAATCCAACGTTGTGTTTTGCTTCATGTGGGCAAAGTGGACAGAGAAAGCGGGAACAACTAAAAAGTTATAGCGGGGCCCCGTCGGGCTATATCCTTGTTGGTGTAGTGTTGGACATCCCCCCGTGACTCCATTCCGCCCACATTTTCTCACATGCTACAACACTTAGTGAGTCTGGACATATTCCCTGTACCTTCGTGGTATATCGGGAATCCCCTTCCCCTCTAATCCTCTCATTAATTCATAAATCTAAAACTAACCAAGAGCACTTGCAACACATTTACAACATTACAATCTTGACTCCATTTTAGCACTGGTCTTTTACTTGTATTGAACATTTTTTTTCTATAAGTTCAATTACGTATCTGGTATTGTATAATTCATATGATGTTGTGTTTAAACTATCTATTGCAATAATCTTGTTTCGGTCTTTAGTTCTAAAAAACTCCTAAACAACTTACTCATCCACAAACCACCACTAAAACGTTTAATCAACCTTAGTAACTCTTAGGGTTTAACCCCCTTGGCTTCATTAGGAGATTTCCTAAACGGAGTCAAGATAAAGTGACAGTACTTGACTCGAGACTTACCCCCAAGGATGCACTTAGTGGTTTGAAGATTTCTGCCACGACAACCTAACCCCCAAGTTGAGTGAAAGGTGTTGAAATATTGTAACTTCAAAGAATATTCTAAATGTATTTTACTGATGTAACCCAAGGGAGATGTCTTATTCCTTCATCGGGATGTTACTATTGTATTTGGTCATCAAAGAGTCATGAGGTATAACCTCCATTGTAAGTCCGGTCAATAGTACCCTTTGAATATAATATAATATTGTTTTGTGTCTTCCTAGGTGAAGTCAGCCCAGTAAGTTTGTTGGGTCGACTTGTTAGGGTAAAAGTCAAGTGACAGAAAGAGTATAAATAGAGTTGTGTTCCTAATTTGAATAAACACTCACTTGTGTATAGCGCATAGGAGAGAGAGAGAGACTGATCAACAAGGAGGAGTAGTACCTGTTTTGGGGTTTTATCTTATACATCTATATAGAGGAAGTTTTGTTGGGTTTTCTTCCCCTTGAGGGTTTCCCAAGATAAATCTATGTCTATCTTGTGATTGTGTTTCTTTTAGTGATTCTGCATATATTGTTGATGTGAAATGGAATTAAACACTAATGATATCTAGTTAAGCATATGAAATCTTAACATGGTATCATAGCTAGCCTGAATAAACAGCTTTCACAAGGTGAAACTCTGATGCGGGAGCATCGTGGCATGCCAGCAATGTGACGAGTTGGTCACATGTTGTGGCATATTTTTGGTTTTTTTTTTTTATGAGTCATAGTTTGTTAGCGGCGATAGGAATTATGGTGGATCGTGACTCCCTCCATGGAGATCAAGCCGTAGGTTGTTTCTTTGTGACAAAAACGTTTTCATCATGCTTTGTAGCTGTTTATTTTCGGTTGCAGGACCACTCAGTGTAGGAGTTACAATTTAGCTTAAATAGGCAGTTTAGAGAAGTATGAAGGGTTCTGCTCTTCAGTATTAGATTTGCAAATTTGCAGAGAGAAGGACAAACCTGCGTCTGGTTCTGCTTGTAAATATTTTGAATAGACCGAAGAAGAGATCTGAACTGTGTGTTTGCGTGTGTGCTTAATAGAAGGATTAGCTATGTGTTTGCAATGTTATTAGCCTAGATGCATTTACTGATTTGAGCTATGTATTCGTGAAGAGCCAACTTCGGTAGTTTTCTAAACATCTGTGCATTTCTGTGAAATTATTGATTCAAGGGTTAAATTATTACTTAAATGGATGAAATAGGTCATAGATGCATGCATAGAAGGGTTTGGCTAATGAATCTTAGAGATTGCAGGCTAGATTGATCGATTCTCTAATCAATCGACGCAGCACGCAGATTTTCTGCATTAACCAGTTTTGCAGAGAATGCACGGTGGAGGTTGAGTCCGCAGACGAAGATCTGACGGTCCCGGAGAGATCCGCAACGGAAGTTGTGAAGGCGATAACGGATCTACAAAGATCTGGGAGATCTGCATCAAAGAATAGATCGACGGTCGTGGAGAAGGCTGCAAAGATCTGACGGCTGAGAAAAGTTGTAGAAGGAAAGTTGCGGGGGAGCAACTTTGGAAAGTTGACATCCTCCATCCCGCAACCTGCTTGCGGAAAACCTGTTGTGAAAACCCTGTTGCGAAAACAAAGTTGCGGAAATAGTGCTGCGGGAAGGCCTGTTGCGAAAACAAAGTTGCGGAAACAGTGCTGTGGGGAGGTGATTTTTAGAGCGGAATTTGGCCGTTGGCTAAATTTGGCAATCATGCTAAGTGTAGGAGTCACCAAATCCTGGAGGTGCTAGTTGTGCTGGCTGTGGTTGATCCCGCCTACACCAAACTCTCTCTCCTCTCCCTCCGGCAAGAAATTAGGGTTTCTATAAAAATAGGATTTTTGGAAATATGATTGCATAGAAAGTTGCAGTCCCTAGAGCACATCTATTGAGCCCTAGATCGAAGTTTTTAAGGGGGTGGATCTCCGAGAAATCCAAACCCTAGTTTGGCTTTGAACTAGAAAACTAGAACCAGAAATCTGCAGAAACCGAAACCTCACAAGCATGTTTTGAAGGCTAAAGATTTGGAATATCCAGAAACCAAGTGGACCAACCAGCTCGCCTCAGTCAAGCGCATCTCCTGGTAAGGTCAATATTTTATTTTGAGAAATTTCATTTTTTAGTGACCTCCTGGATAAGATGGCCCCAAGCACTAAGCTTGAGGACAAGTTAGAAGGCATAGAAAACTTTCGAGAATGGAAGTATAGGATTGGCCTCATTCTAAGAGAGAATGATCTTGAGAAATATATCAAAGAAGTTGCAGAACCAGAACAAGATGAAGCTAAGGAAAAGCACCAAAAGGACCTAATCAGAGCAATGAGGATCATTGATAATTCTATCAAGGATCACTTGATCCCTCGAGTGTCATACAAAGAGACACCAAAGCAAATGTATGATGCCCTTTCCAGAATGTATGAAGGAAAGAACATCAAAAAGAGGATGAATTTGAGAGCTCAACTGAAGAGTACCAAGATAAGTAAAGGAGAATCCATTCAAGACTACTTCACAAGGGTCTCCCAGTTCAAGGAGCAACTAGAAGCCATTGGAGACTCCCTTGATGAAGATGAACTAGTTATGACTGCTCTCAATGGTCTCACCAGACCTTGGGATTCATTCATACAGACTATGTGTGCCAGAAAAGAAAGTATGAAGTTTGACATTGTATGGGAAGACTTCATCCAAGAGGAATCCATAGTAGCTAACAGAGAAGATCTACTCAAAGAAGATGATCAAGCCCTAGCCACCCATACTAGAAGAGGAAGAAGACATTCAAGCTACAAGAAGGATAGTCACAAGGAGTATCAATCACCTAATAGGTTTCAAAAGAGAAGAGAAAACAGTCAGAAGAAAGACTACTCCCAATATCAATCCTATAACTGTCATAAGATAGGACACCTTGCTAGTGAGTGTCCATTAAAGAAGAAAAACAACAAAAGACATCATGCACATCTAGCTGAAGATGAGGATGATGAAGAAGAAGAAGAAAGACCTCCAAAGAAACAAGCAAAAGAAGAAGTAGAAGAATATGTACTATTCTCTACACTCTTTGGGTCTGTAATACCTGGAGAAGATACATGGCTTATTGATAGTGGAGCCTCAAAGCACATGACAAGACGGAAGAAAACTCTGTCAAGACTTGAAGAGAAGAACTCTCCTCAGAAAGTATCATTAGGAGATGACTATAAATATCCCATCAAAGGTATTGATGAAGCAAGCTACAAGCTTGACTCTGGAACTCCCATGAAGATGAAGGAAGTACTATATGTACCAAATTTGAAGAAGAACTTACTTTCCATCTCATCATTAGATAAGAAAGGATATAGAGTTGCTTTTATAGATGGACAAGTATTCATGTGGAGCAAAGGAAAATCAATTGAAGATGCAGTTGTCATTGGTGAAGGAGGAGGAGGATTGTATAAACTCAAAGGGCATTTGGAAACAGCCTTTGTCCATGAGATCACTAACTCAAGCGAACTATGGCATAGAAGGCTTGCTCACATCAACTACAAAAGAGTTTGAAGCCTTTTGTAAAGAGGTTGGAATCAAGAGGGAACTAACCACTCCCTACAATCCCCAACAGAATGGTGTTGCGGAAAGAAAGAGTAGAACCATTATGGAAGCAGTGAAGACAATGATACATGATCAAGATCTTCCTATGCATTTATGGGTCGAAACAGCAAGAACAGTTGTCTATGTGCAGAATAGATTATCCCATAGTGCCCTTGATTTCAAGACTCCAGAAGAAATGTACACAAGAAAGAAGCCTGAAGTGAGCCATCTCAAGATATTTGGTTGTCCAGTATATGTTCACATTCCAAAGCAAAAGAGAACCAAGTTGGACCCTTCCGAAAAGAAGGGAATATTTGTTGGATACTGTGAAGACTCCAAAGCCTTCAGGATATACAATTCAGGATTCCATCACATAGAGATTAGTAGGGATGTAACATTTGACGAAGAAACGGCTATTAAGAAATCTAGAAAGTGACAGCTTGAAGAAGTACATGAAGAGGATGCACCTCCCAAAGAAGTAGAAGCTGCACCCTCTCCTGAAATAGAAGCATCAGAAGATCATGATATGCTGGAACCTCAGGAACCCCTTACTATGGACATATCTCGAAAGAGAAAACCTGCTTAGGTAAGAGAAATCATACAAGAAGCAGAAAAGTATGGAGCTCTAGAAGGCTCCACAAGAACAAGCAAGAGATCAAAGTCATTCTCCAGCTAAGTGGCCTTGATGTGTGATATTGTAGATCAAGAACCTTCCAGTTACGAGGAATCCGTACAAAAGAAAGAATGTGTAGAAGCAATAACGAAAGAATACCAGTCAATAATGAAGAATGATGTTTGGGATATAGTACCCAAACCAGAAAACAAGAGTGTGGTATCTTCCAAGTGGATCTACAAGATAAAACATGCAGCCGAAGGAAGTATTGAAAAATAAAAGGCAAAATTTGGGGTCAGAGGATTCTCCCAGAAAGTGGGGATTGATTATGAAGAGACATTTGCTCCAGTAGCAAGGTACACTTCCATCAGAACCATCATGACACTTGCATCCATGATGAAGTGGAACCTACACCAGATGGATGTAAAGACATCCTTCCTAAATGGTGTGATTGAGGAAGAAGTATATATCGAACAACCATAAGGATTTGAAGTCGAAGACAAAGGGACTCACGTATGTAAGTTGAAGAAGGCTCTGTTTGGACTGAAGCAAGCTCCTAGAGCTTGGTATGGAAGAATAGATAGCTTCTAGACAAGCTTGGGCTTTACCAAGAGTAAAGTCGATCCTAACCTTTACCTGAAGGTTATGGATGATGAACTTGTCATACTATTGCTATATGTGGATGACTTATTCTTGATAGGGGGAGAAACAAATTGCAAATTACAAGAAGAAGCTTGTTGAAGAATTCGAGATGAACGATCTTGGATTGATGATGTTATCACATATACATTTTCAGCCAGGCTTCCATGATGCAGCATGCAGACTTGTCTCTTTTTCTATTCCGGGCTACTTTTACATGGGATATCAGCATGGATCTTCACAGCTTCAGAGCCTTGTTCTTCATGTCTTCCTTGCTAGGACTGAGATTCAAGAGTCCATTGAGATGATTTTGGTGATGATCTAGTTCATTAGAGCATAGCAACATATCAGGAGTTGGTACACACAGTTACAGAGGGGCTTATCAGTTAGAGACAAGTACACATGGTGAGATCAGGTATATTCCCTTGGTTTAGTTTTGCTCTGTGATGTATCTCAGACACCTGTGCTTGTCATGTTAGGATGATTATGGTGACCTATGCTTATATGTTTTATATTGCTCTAACCTATGTTATGATTGATCAAGGAATTCAATGTGAAGACTGTTGCCCATGACATGCTCAAACAAAATGTAATCCTTAGTGCTAGGTTGGTTCCATACATCTGTGCCCATCCATCCAGTTCATCCACTTTTGTTTTTACCCCATGACTAAGACTGATGGAGACTTGTGAGATTGAAGACCCTTTCCCCATTCTGACCCCTATGTATGACAGACTCCATGTTGTTATGTGTCTTTGGATATGAAGCAGTGTTACAAAAATCGTCGATTTCTCGGTAACATCGCGATATATCGCGACTTCTCCTCCTCAGCGATATTATCGGGAAACATCGCTGCGATTTTTTAGGTGATATTTAAAGGAAAAAAACGCATTAAAATCGCAATTTTTAAGTAAAAATCGAGAGTCCATCAAACAAGGGCGTCGGGGTCAACGAAACACTCGGTTTTTTTTTTTGTTTTTTGTATGTTACCCGATCCGCCGGCCCTCGGGCATGGATTCGTGGAGTTCTAAATGAGATACCGATCTGCCAGCAAAATTTAATTGCTGCTCGAACGAACACCATTTCGGTCTCTCTCCGATGATTCCTACTTTAATTAAATCTGTTGGATGCCAGGGCATATCCATTGGGTAAAGCCCGCCATGGTTGCACATTCATGTTCATCGATTCCTTCACTCGGCTGTGACTCGTTGGGAGCCCTCCGCACAGATGGACGGAATGACTGGTCAACAAGTCGAGCCCTTCAAAAATAATTTATAACTTAAGTCTTTATAAATTATTTATTTAAAAATTTATATATTATACATTAAAGTTGAAAGTTGTATATTTAAAATTGTAAATATTATACATTAAGAATGTAAAGTTATATATCTCAAAGTTAAAGGTGTTATAGTTAAAAGTTATATTAAATTTGTAAAGTTATATATTTAAAAATTTATATATTATACATTAAGGAGTTGTATATTTGAAAATTAAAGTTGAAAGTTATATTCAAGTTATATCGGAAAGTTAAAAAGTTATATTTTAAAGTTAAAGTTAAGGTTATTAAAATTTTTATAATCTTGGTATTATAATTTATTTATTAAAATTATAAATTATAATTTATTTATATTTATATAATGTTTCTGTTATTAAAATAATAAAATCTAACATATGGATTAATTTTTTGTCATGTTTCATTGTCTTAAAGCTTGATAGTGGTGTCACTAAACATTATTTAATAAAAGTCATCATTATATTTAAAAATGTATATAGTTTTTAATTTTTATGTAAGTTCTAATTTTAGAATTTTTAAAAATTATATTTATTATTTGTACTTGTCATTTCCTCGCTGTAGATCCTGGCTTTTTAAAAATAAGGTGGATTTGTATAACTTAGGTTTATTTGATGTTCTTGTTGCTTTAGAAGTTTAGATTCTAGAAAATTGAAAAAAAATGAATATTTTTGTATTTTTTAAGTTTACGATATATTGTCGATGTTTGCCGACATTTTTGCCGATAAATCCGATAATTTCTTTTTGGACCCTCGGCGATATATTCGCCGACACGACATTTGTAACATTGATATGAAGTATGTGTCTTGGCCAATGTGGCTAGGTCACAGGGTTGTTCTCCTTAAGTCCTCAAAACAAGTGCTCCACCATAACAGTGTTTCTAAACACTAAAGCATCGAAACGCATAAAAGCTATACCTAAAGGATGCAAAAGTATAAAATATTGAAAAAAAGTAGTCAGTGGCCAAGAGGTTGAGCACTCATTCCTTGTATAGTGTAAGGCTAAATTTGCCCTTCACAGGGGCTCCAAGGAGAGGAAAACCCGTCAGGGCTATGGACTGCTCGCTAGCAGCGGGTCTAGGCCTTAGTCATTTACTGGAAGCCCAGAAGGCTTTCCAGGGCACCTTCTCTTGTAGGCTAGCAACCATCTTATGAATTGTGAAAAATATTGAAGAGGTCGATGGTCAAAGGATGAGCACTCACTCTTTGTATAGTGTTCGGCTCAATGGTCCCCACAGGGCTATAGGGTGAGACTAGGTCTTTGTCAGTATCGGAGCCCAGAAGACTTCCAAGGCACCTTCCTTTGAAGGTTGACCTATATTGTAATAAAGTTGCAAAGGAAAACTTTCTAGAGTCTGAGGGAAGCATACACAAGTACATTACCCATCTGTGAGGCACCTCCATCCCCTATTGCTATATGTCATACATCTGTCACCTTGGTAGAGTATATTGGTTATCAGTCGGATAGATCACTGAGTCAAAGTCAGTCAAAGTCATTTCCCCTTGCCCTTAGCCTTGTTCTTCCATCATCACCCATCTATAGCACATTGATTACACTTTGTAAGTATGGCATGAGCAAGGAGATTTCCAGAAGACTCTAAGATCTTTCAGAAGCAAAGTTAAGATCTTTCAGAAGCAAAGGTATATTTTACTATTATTATTATTGTTGGTCACCATGATTATGAATAACTGACTCAAGTTGGGTTTTGATATACACCATTGGAGCATGTCTTACCTAGGAATGTGGCAGGATCAATACTGGTACAGTATCTCGCCTTGATTTTGGGGGTACTTTGACCTGGTCAACCTAGTTTACCAAGTCACTCATGGTTCCCAAGGCAGTGACTCAAAAATACAACATGGTCTATATTTGTTCCAGACATGCCCATGACCAATACTGTATTCTCAGTTTTGAGAGTTTGGCTCCGGTTCTCCAGAAAAGTGATTATTATCACTTAATTATTGGCTAGATGATCATTTTTTATTCCAGATGGCAGTATGATTGGTTCTCCTAGAGCAGAGCAGTGTTCTAGGGGGTATGAGTAGTCACTTATACCATTCTCCTATGTCTCCAGATCATCCAAAGCAGTCAGTTTGCCCCAGTTTGCACCCTGGACGGAGTTACGATGGATTTATCAGTTTCCAAAGATTGTACCAGCAAAATATGAATTAGAAAATCACTGAAAAAATCGACTTGGCCTCCTGGGTCAAGGAAATAGAATGGAATTTTGGCAGATGATGTTTCTCAGCATCTCGGACAGTCCTCTTGCAGTTTTCAGTCAGCAGATGTCCGGATTATTTATCTATGGCTCATCCAATGAGGAAATCCCCCCAAGGGGCGCCCCCTCTAATTGCTTACTGATGTATTTCATTGGTATATATTATATTATGAAGTTGTAAAGGGTCCTAGGGTCAATTAAGCCCCTAGTGACCCCCTCCTATGATGTATCATGTCATATCTTATGTTATGTTGTGACATTTCACTTTAGAGGGGCATCCTTGAGCAAAGTGCGGCCCCTCTTTGACTTAGTCACTTGATCCATGTATTGATTGATATATTTTGATCCCCACCGTTGATGATGTTATAATCTCAACCGTTGGATGATAAAGTGAGTTAGGGTTTATGTCTCTCTCAAACTATTTAAGAGAGGTGACCTCCCCATTGTAATTGATGACCTTTGGCACCAGAATTGAAATAAAGAGATTTTGTCTGGGACTACACTCTTGTCTACTTGCTTGAAAAATGAATGAGCTGATGACTGGCACTGCTTTTCTTCTGCACTAAGATATATCCGGCATAGTTTTTGTATCTTTCCTTGTACCCGTTTAACTTGCAGGTTGAAGGAGGCGATTCTGAAAGAGGTGCATTGGTGGGGGGACTTGCCCTGTTGCTCAATCGCAACAATTGGTTATCAGGGAGTTGAACTTCTTTATGATTTCTTCTTCTTGTACTTCTTTCAGCTTGCATTTCCTGTTTATTTGTCATTCTGATTGATTTTCCTTGGTCTGCAGGCAAACAGGGGCGCTAGGGACACTGACAAAAGCAGCACTTCATCAAAAGCTTGACTGAAAATCTTATTTGATCTCAAGAAAGGCATTCTTCATCATCCAGGAGGTCATCATCAATGATTCAAGTATGTTTCTCACGTAAGTTCTCCATCTTTTGATTTTCATGCATTGCCCATCAATAATTTTCACTGAAAAACCCTCATTTAGCATTAGGAAAAATCACTAGACCAATTTGCACTGGGAATTTGCAAATTTGTCGATCTGGGTTTTGTGCGGCATACTGAAAAACCCCCTCTCCCTCCAAAACGTCAAGCTTGGAGTCCTCTACCCCCCCTCCAGGCACCGGTCTCTGTTTGGGAGAAAACGCCCTTCATTCAGCAAGTCAGCCATTTTCCCTCTGTTTTTTGTCCGATTTCATCTTGGTATTTTTCATTGTCGAATATTTCATCCCAGCTAGTGTGAAGGAAGCCATAATTGTCAATATCAGCTTCGCCCTAGGGATTTCTCAATTATCTGCTTAAATCCCCATAGGGCCTGAGTTTGATCATTTGAACCAGCACACTAAAATCCTAGATTTGACTTAAATCTTTGCAAGCCACCTGTTTAATCATCTGAGTGACATTTCCAATCTCGAATAACCACCCCACTCAGGTATTCTTAATTTGTGGCTTTTCCTTAAATCTAGGGTTTCAGAGACTCACCTTACAAATTCTCTTACGGGAATTTGATCTGGTGATTTGTCTTGAATCTTTCCTTTCAGGATTGATCCGGGTCTCCCCCTTTGTCACTTGGGCTTCTCTAGTGGCATAAAGCGAAGGAATCCTTAACCGACATGACAACCATCCATCTTTTGGGGGTTAGGGTTTTCGTAGGTCACAGCTTTGGTTGCCTGTCCCCTCTGTCATCCTGTATAGGATTTATTTATCGAGGCAACTACAAGATCTGTGATAATAGATGCACTATTTTCTCGACCTGGAAGTGTGGTGGAGCCCAGAAGGAATCTTTCTGAACCAAGGAAAGTATGCAGTGGAAATCTTAAAAAGATTTGATCTGTTGGATTGTAAAGCCATGGCCACACCCATGGATACCAACCTGAAGCTGCTATCTGATGAATCATCAGAATTAGTAGATGTGACTCAGTACAGAGTCCAGACAGATTATTGGGTCGTTGATGTATCTGACGAATACCAAGCCAAATATATGCTTTGTTGTGAACACCCTGAGTCAGTATCTAGTTAATCCTAGACGAGTTCACCTGATCGCTGCAAAGCATGTGATGAGGTACCTAAAGGGTACGATAGACTTTGGACTATACTATGATAGAGATCATGACTACAAATAGTATGGATATACGGATTCAGATTGGGCAAGTGTCGTAGATAGAAAGAGCACCTCAGGTGGATGTTATTGTCTAGGATCCGCCATGATCTCATGGTTTAGTAAGAAACAGTCCAGTGTTTCTCTCAACACGGCTAAAGCAGAGTACATAGCAGCCTATTCTGCTAGTTGTGAAGCGATATGGCTTTGGAAATTGATGCCAAGTCTATTTGACTTGGAGTTGGACACCACAGTGATTCTATGTGACAACCAGAGTTGTATAAAGATGACAGAGAATCCTGTGTTCCATGGTAAATCAAAGCCCATAGAAATCCGATATTTTTACATAAGGGATATGGTACAAAAGGGAGCTATAAAACTCCAGTATGTGAGTACCGATGAGCAAGTTGTTGATGTATTGACCAAACCTTTGTCTCGAGTAAAGTTTGAATACTTCATGACAAGCTTGGTGTAGTCCGAAAAGACTTTCCTCGCAAGGAGGAAGAGTGATGATGAACTGAAGACTTTCCTCGCACGGAGGAATAGTGATGATGATGCTGAAGACTTTTCTCGCAAGGAGGAACAATGATGATCATATAGACTCTCCTCACAAGGAGGAACAGTGATGATGAGGTTACAAAATTTCCTCATAAAGAGGAACGATGATGATATGAACCCTCCTCGGAAAGGGGGAGCAAGTTGATGATTTGGATCCTCCCTAGAAAGGGGGAGTGATGATGAGACTATCACTACGAATGAGATGGCAATGATGCGTCAATACAGAAAAGGCCAAGTGCGCCTGCAGATGCTGATGAGGTCTGACATTTACTTGTGGACGAAAGTATCCTCTCTTGAGGAGGGTCTTGCGAACAAGAACACTCTACTAATGAGAGTGGTCCTAGCCCTTACCGGCTAAGGATGGTCCTGCAAACGATACTCTCTTTTGGAGAGTGATCCTACATTCACTTGTAGGATGGTGCTGTAGACAAGAACACTCTACTCTGGAGAGTGGTCCTAGCGCTAACAGGCTAAGGATGGTCTATGATGAGTCTTATATTCATTTGCGGACGATGTGGTCTTGCATTCATTTGCTGACGAGATCTGCATTCATTTGCAGATAGTACTCTCTTCTGGAGAGTGATCCTACATTCACTTGTGGGATGGTGTCGTAGACAAGAACACTCTGCTCTGGAGAGTGGTCCTAGTGCTAATAGGCTAAGGATGGTCTACGATGAGTCCTGCATTCATTTGCGCACGATGTGGTCCTGCATTCATTTGCGGACGAGATCTGCATTCAATTGCAGACGATGTGGTCCTGCATTTATTTGCAGATGAGATCTACATTCATTTGTAGACGATGTGGTCATGCATTCATTTGCGAACGAGAACTGCATTCATTTGCAAACGATATGGTCCTACATTCATTTGCAGACGATCCAACTGGTCGATGATATGGACCCTCCTCGTTAAGGGGGAGAATGTTGATGCGGATTGCGTCATCCTTGGACTTATGTCCTAAAGTGACAAGGATTGATCATCCCGCAAAGAGATCATGTGTGCTGCAGGTTATGATGCTTCTGACGATGATATTAATCGACAAATCAAGCCCAGATACAGACGATGAAAGTATTAACCAAAGGATTGGGTGATCGAATGCTGCAAAGGATCAAGTGATCGAGTGTTGCAAAGGATCGAGTGATCGAATGCCGCAAAGGATCGAGTGATCAAGTACTGCAGAGGATCAAGTGATCGGGTACAACAAGGAAATGAAGATCAAAGTGTTGTTGTAAAGGGTCGAGTGATCGAGTACAACAAGAAGATGAAGATCAAAGTGTTGTTGTAAAGGATCGAGTGATTGAGTGCTGCAAGAAGATGAAGATCAAAGTGTTGTTGCAAAGGATCGAGTGATCGAGTGTTCCAAGAAGATGAAGATCAAAGTGTTGCAGCAAAGGATCAAGTGATCGAATACTGCAGAAGATGAAGACTCAATGTTGTAGAAGATGATGTTCCAGTACTGAAGATGTTTCAGTAACAATTCCAGTTGCTAATGATTGTTGAAAACTTCTTATGATGTATAGATGTATTACCTTGATACTATTGAATATGCTCTCTCCCCTTGCTCCTATAGTTGATGATGTTGTTGTCAGTAGAATACCCTTCTCGTTAAGGGGGAGTGTTGAAATATTGTAACTTCGAAGAATATTCTAAATGTATTTTACTAATGTAACCCAAGGGAGATATCTTATTCCTCCGTCGGGATGTTACTATTGTATTTGGTCATCAAGAAGTCATGAGGTATAACCTCCATTGTAAGTCGGGTCAATAGTACCCTCTTGAATATAATACAATATTATTTTGTGTCTTCTTAGGCGAAGTCGGCCCAGTAAGTTTGTTGGGGCCGACTTGTTAGGGTAAAAGTCAAGTGACAGAAAGAGTATAAATAAAGGAGTTGTGTTCCATATTTGAACACACACTCTCACTTTTGTATAGCCCATAGGAAAGAGAGAGAAACTAATCAGCAAGGAGGTGGAGTACCTATTTTGGGGTTTTATCTTATACATCTATATAGAGGAGGTTTTGTTGGGTTTTCTTCCCCTTAAGGGTTTCCCGGGATAAATCCGTGTTTATCTTGTGATTGTGTTTCTTTCACTGATTCTGCATATGTTGTTGATGTGAAATGGGTTTAAACACTAATGATATCTAGCTAAGCGTATGAAATCTTAACAAAAGGAGGCAACATTTTCCGGCGTCGTTGCCCCGGATTATTCTTTTTATTCCCGGAGTATGACTTAACCTTTCTTTTTGTTTGAAAAAATAAAAAGATGACACGAAATGACAAAGAGACAAAAAGTCAAAAGTCAAAGGAATCTTATTGGAGCGAGGTGAAAGGGTGGCGATATGTTGCCGCCTTTCACGCACCTGGGGGGGTTAGCGCAGCAGAAATCTTCACGCTGCTAAGTGCGTCCTTGGGGGCAAGTCTCGAGTCAAGTGTTGTCACCTGATCCTGACTCCTCCGCTTAGGCCGCTCCTAACGGAGCCAAGGGGGGTTTTCCCTACGAAAGAGTTTCTAAGGCTCTTCAAGTTTATTAGTTATGGATGAAGTGGTTGTTAGGAGTCATTTACAATTAAATTACTAAATCAAGATTATTTGCAAAGATAAGAAGTATTTCAATAGCATATAATAGACAACGTCAGCATGTAAAAATTAAGCAACCTTAATGAACTGATATTAAGAAAATGTAAAGTATTGTTGGAAATGGAGATCAGTGCCAATGGAGAAAAATAAAATGGTGCGATGCTGCTGAAAATGTAAAGTGTTTTACAAATGTCTCTTGGTTCGTTTTAAGTTAAACGTGGATATGATGAATGAGTTAAAGGGGGAAGGGAACTCCAGATATACCTGACGGTACGAGGAGTGTGTCTAGATTCCGAGAAAAGTGGCTCCGCACTGGAAAATGTGGGCTAGATGGAGTCATGGGGGGGTGTTCAACACTACACCAACAAGGATGTAGCCTAACGGGACCCCACAGTCGCTTTCTAGTTGTTCTTGCTTTCCTTGAAGAATTTTCCCACTGTTCCTCAAGTTCGTTACGTCGGATTTTCGTAATGTTTAAGGGTTGTAAATTTTATTAATGTGAGTTGATTAATTATATGTGAGGGATTAATGAATGCACAATACCGCTTTTGATATCCCCAAGTCTCAGACTAAGCCGCAAGGGTTAGAGCATACATGGTAGAGGCAAATGTTTGTTCTGATTTAGTGAAAGCGAGTAACGAATGTACAGCCCTTCAAGGACAGATTGTGTGCTTGTGTTGCAAGATAGTCAGAGAAATTTAATTTTAAACAAAAGTAAACACGCAAAAAGATGAGCTTATCTAATTACTACAGCCAAGAATCTCTTTTCGACCTGGATGTCGTATTCGGGAAAGCAAGGCTAGGTAAGCACTTGGTTACTTTAAAAAAAATCAGTGTTGAAAAACTCTCCGAAAAATCGCCGAATTTTTAAAAAGTTGCGATTTTTTCCCAAAGCCGAAAATTCCGCTAGAAAAAATCGCGACTTTTTAACTTTTCAAAAAGTTGCAACTTTTTCCAACAAATCGCGACTTTTTTTTTCCAAAAAGTCGCAATGGCTAAAATGGCAAGTCCTGACTTTTTCCAAAAAGTCTTCATTTTTGCTAAAATGGCTAATTTTCCAAAAAATTGTCATTTTAGCCATTTTGTTGTATACTAACACCTTTCCTCTACCGTATAAATATTTCAAAACTTTGTTGTATTTGAAGATCAAACCATGCAAGGATAATCTATACAAAATATGTATCTGTTTATCAAAGATCACAATGGTAATTGAAATACTTTTTTCACTATTAGGGAATTTTTTGAACAAACATATTTTGAGTGATCATCATAGCACATTGTAGGAAAAAGAGAGCAACGTTTCAAGTGGTAGATGAGTTAGGGCTAAATGTGAGACTCGTGTCCGAAATTCAATTTGGGAGGAGTGAAAAATACATCTATGATTTATCACCAATACAAAACAAGAAATACATTTAATGGGTGACAACCAAATCAATAAAATATACCTTTCAAAAATTAGGTTTAAGTCATAATATGAAGTGGCAAATAAAAAGCATTTATGAAAACCTTGTATAAACCTAATCATTGGAGTAGGGAAAAATATGAAGCATGAATGGAAAACTCGGGAAGAAAGCATTGATATTAGATAGCTAGATGCTAGTTTTCCTCGGATACATTTATATATGTGATGTCATGTTGTATTGGTTATCCACTTTTGAGTCCTTGATTGGACAACTATGATGTTTCATGATACAGTATCGACTTTGATTTATCATTTTACATTTGGCATGACTACATGATGATGATATATAGCAATGCTTTCTCCATATTTATGTTCCAATGTGTTTATTGATGTTGTTGTTGCTTTAAATGTTTAAAATTCTGAAAAAAATCAATATATTTTGTATTTTTTAATGTTTGCCGACTTTTGCCGATTTTTCCCGATTTTTTCGCCAATGTTGCCGAGAAGTTGTATTTGGGACCCTTGCCGACTTTTTCAACATTGAAAGAAATTATAAACTTGAAAGAAACAATCACTGGTCTAGAATGACTAAAGCTAACCTACAAGAAACAATCATACCACTTCAAATGCAGATACGAGCTTCCCCCAAATGCAAGAAGAGGGGTGTGGGAGACGTAATCCCACATGCTATTTATTCAAATTAGTTACAATAATGCTGAAAAGGGAAAACCCTTTTTTGACCCTTGAAAATGGGTCAAAAAGGACTTTACAAGTACTGGGAAGAAAAGGAATGGAGGAGAAGGAAGGTAGATGGATCGTGGACGCTCCGAATGGCGAAAAACTTGATTTTTCGGCAGCACCTCCCTCCCTTTTTCCTCCGACCTGCTAAAAAACAGCAAGCCAATGAAGCAAAGTTAGTGGGTTAATGCTTTAAAAATACATAAAAAATACACTACTTAAGTAGTTGTAAAAATTGGGAAAAACTTGGACTTTTAAGTACGAAAGAAACTAATGATTTAGATCTTAATATTTAGAGAAAAAAACTTGCAATCTTTTAGATCTAAACATATGCAAGTAAAGAGGAATGATAAACACTTTAAATTTGATTTTACTTGCAATAATAAAGTAATCAAGGAAAGAGAGAAAAATTTGCTTGAAGAAAGAAAGATCTCAAGCTCTAGCTTGAATGTAGTGAAGAATGAAGAGTTCCTGCGGCACAAGAAGCATTAGATCTCAAAACCAAGGAAGTGAAGAGAAAGAGGAAGTAGCCGAGCTCCAAATTCTCCTTCACTTGTGGCAATCTGCAAAGCTATAAAATTTCAAACAAAAAGGGATCAAATCCAGTGTGATAACTTAAATAAGATGAAAAGAGCACTAGTATTACTGACTACAACATGTTACTTTTCAATCTTAGCTAATTAAACACAAGCAAGCAACTTGAAAACCTCAAATGCCTACTCTATGGACTAAAGATAGCCTTCTTAAGCTAGAAATGATACCACAATTTGCATATGAAGAAGTAAAACTAAGTTAATATCACCTCATGAAGCACAAACATTCACCATGAAAAGGATCTTGCACATGATGGACCTCCAAAGTCTTCACTTTTATTCATAAGATAAACAATTGCAGAGCATTACAAGAGCAGAGGTTCCTTGCTTCCATCTGAATGAGGAAGAAGGCCTCACTTTTATAGCAAAACCCAGCCCTAGGGGTGGCAATCAACACTGGCAGAAGAGCTTGAGTAATCTTGGAGTTGGTTTGAGTGATTGAAGGGATGTGTTGGAGTTGAAGTCAAAGAGGAGGCACCACATCTCCATAAGGAGATGCGCCCTCACCCACACTCCCACCAACCCAATTGATGAGTACCACATCTCCATAATGCTTACCACGTGAAAGATGGCACAGCTCTCCACATTAGACAATTCGCCAGCTTCTAAGTAACATGAGATCACACACTTGATTGTTGGAGACTCGCCTTGATTAAGTTTCCAAGTCACTCCACGCCAATAGAACCATGCCACATGATCAACGTGAGGGCCCATGAGGAGGGGGCATGAGCTTAATTTTGGTCATTCGCTAGCTCCGTAAAACATGTTAAAACGTGACGCTTTTTATCGTAATTTTTATTTTCCTACCACAAAACAATTCGCCACCCTTTCCACATCATAGAATTTGACCTTTGACTTGATTTTTGACTTTTGTCTCTAGCGCGATTTGTCGAAATTTAGCATTTTTTGCCACTTCGTCGCATCGATAGAGAAATAATGCCATACGAGACAAAATAGTCACCTGGAGGCTGGAGCATGAGAAAAGTGGGTCTCGAGGTAAAGGAGGTGCTCTGAGCTTGAAACGAGCCCATCCACGCCAAAAACGAACTCCGAATCACATATTCATTACATTTTGAATTTTTCCATTTAAACCATTAAAAAATGGCCTAAAAAATGCGGAAAATTTTATTTTCTCGAAATTGAACAAAAACTCGGGGGGACCTAGAACACGTCCATACGACTCAATATCGATGCCTTGGATGCTTATATACATTGACACGTGAACTTTAATAATCTCCCAGGGTTTAACCACCAAGACGAAAATTCCAGCTTTGGAGGAGAGGTGAAAAAATTGAAAATTATACATTGCTTATTCAGCATTGCATAATTGACAAGGGCAAAAACACCTTGGAATGGCTGTATTGACGTCTAATTCCTAGGAAGCCAAGTCACTTACAAAAAGTTTGCCATGCTAACACATTTATTACAACAACCCCCGCAGGGTATGAACATGCATTTATTAAAAAAGAGGCCCAAAAAAGGTCATGATTAACCGTGGAACCTTTCGAGCACTAACAATGAAAAACTGGCTTGCTCATGACTTGGGCTGAAATCCACTAAGTGCAGAATTAGTGGATAACATGATCTTTTCCTAAGAGAAGGGCGAATTAAACTTAAGCTTAAAGCATCATATTTGGTGATGATTTGGCATGTAGCGAGTCACTCTAAGTTTTGAAATGCGCCACTCTTCATGTGATGGGCGATTTGGTCATGTTGCAAATAAAGTATGGGTTGGTTGAAACTTGAAAGTTGAGTGAGGACGCATATCTATTGGGAGATGCAACACCTCCACATTAAAATCACAACAAACAACTCTCTAACTTATCTCCATCAAACTCAAGCGAATCATCCAAAGTGCTCGTTCATCTGTCTCACGTTGTGTATGTGGCGAATAGAGTATGGGTTGGAAAAGCATGTAGGTGAGGGCGCATCTCCTTATGGAGAAGTGGCACCTCCTTATGGAGTTAACATCCAACACATCCCCCCTTTCTCTCGTTTGCTCCAGTTGAACTCCCTCTTAGTGGTTGCGCCTCCGTGGGCCTGGAAATCTATAAAAGTAAGCATCTTGTTCATTGTCACTCATGGTCAAAGGATCGAAGGTCTGCTCTCGTTGTATTGTATTTCATTATTGTTTGGAATAATAAAAGGCTTTGGAGGTCTCATGTGGTGCATGGCTCAAGTGTGTTGATGAATATTGCATATTTCATGAGATAATATGTATGGTTCATTTTGTTGTACATGTTTGGTTTGATGTGGGACTACAAGGAGAAGTAATCTCAGTGGGGTAAGAAATTTCTGGTTTGATTATTTCTTATTGATTAGTTGCATTCTATAAGTCACACGACACGAGGACACGAAAATATGAGTATTCGACACGAGACACGACGACCCCGAAAATAGGACACGGGGGACACGTTTTATATATATATTAAAAAATTATATATATATATATTAAAAAAATACATAAAGATCTACATTTTTTAAAAACTAGAACTATATACAATGTACATCAATCATAATCTCATTCAATTGAAATATGACAATGATGAATCAATAATACAATTATCAATGAATCATGAACTTTGAACCATAAATTGCATATTTGATATTTCTTATTAAACCACAAAAATCAAAATGTGTTGCATAAATATCGAGAGAATGCCACTGACAAATACAAAATAGAGTAGATACTACTTAGTATTAAGTTTAGTATCTACTGTATTGCTAGATACAAAATGGAAATACTAAATAGCCACAGGAAAGAATATCATAGCTCATCAATGGTACTAGCCACTGTCAATCGTCCTCCTGCTCCTCCATGTCAAAATTAGCATTATTGTCGTAGCTTTTTCCTCTATCCTCCTCCTCTATACCCTTTTTGACAGAACACATGTCTAGAAATCAGGACACGTTCCTGGCACGTGTTCGACACGTGTTGGAAAGTGTCCAAATTTCAGGACACAAAAATTTTGGTGTCGGACACGTATTAGGGCAAGTGTCGTGTCCGACACGTGGAATACGGGACACGAGCCCTATTTGGAAGTGTCTTGTTACTTAGGTTGCATTAGATCCCCTGGACGTATATGTTATTTTTGTTTAAACACATGTTTTTCAGGTTTCTTTTGTAGTTAACACCATTGCGTTTAGGCATATCTTTGTGCAAGAATTTATGAGTTGATACAGGTATCTAGGCTTGAACATTTGGTTGATCTTGTTTGAATCCTCCAATTTTCGAGCACTTCCAATGAGCATAGTCCCTCCGCTTTCCACCAACGGACTCCATAGCCCAAGCATTCCCAAGCTTGAGCTTTTTCCTTCTCTCTCTCTCCTTCAATTTAAATCAAACTTTCTCCTTTGGTTACAGTTAGTCACATGCTTAAGTAGTTTAGTTTCTCTTTCAAAACAATATCTAAAGGTTGATCTTTAAAGCATGTTTTTAGATCTAGAATTATAAAGCACCACTCTTAGAATAGATCTAGTATTGTTAAGCACTTGTGCATATTTTGTGATCATTCGGTACTTAAATATTTTATGCTTTTAACATTGTATTTGGCACAATTGGTGCATTACAGGTGGTTGGTTTTTTTATTTTATTGACAGGACAAGGAGAAGTGTTGACGGAAAATAAAAAAATCTAAGTTATTCAACAACCTCCCGGAGCACCTTTCTTGATCTTATCTTTCTAAAACTTGTAAAACCTTTGGACCCGGGCCTATAAGGACCAAAGCAATCCACCTCAAAAGCACTATAAATACCATAATAACAAGAAAAACAAGTGGGCTTTCCAACCGGACGCACCCCTTCCCCCCTAGGGATTCGTGTCGTCTCCTTGATGGTTTGTTTTTTTGTTCTTTCTGTATCATTATCGCTTTAGATTAGTTTCCTTTTTTCTTTGGTTTGTTTAGCTTTTTCTTTCAAGGGTTTATTTTTGTAAAGTAACGAATACTAACTCAACCTTGCTTTCCCGAGTACTGTTCACAGATAAGGGCTTGCCCGAGTACTGGATCGGAAAGAGACTCTTGGTTGTAGTAATTAGTCTCACATTTTACCTTTTTTAGCTTTCACAATCTTAAACTGAAACAAACATTTCGCACAAACCTCTGCGTATGCTCTACCCATCATTGGCTTGCCCAAGCTTTTGGGATGTTAAAGTAGCAGCAACAAGGAAGGTCTTCCTGCATGCATGTGTCCTTGCATGCAGAAGACTTAAATTAGGAAATCAATTGTATTTAATTTATTTTTCCTAAGTTTACTTTGGAAAATAAATTAAAGTGATCTATTAATTATTTGACTTTATAAAGTGAAAGTGAGATTAGGGTTTTTGCTTTGCATAAAGTTATAAAAGCGAGATCAATTGGGGGAGAGGACACAGCTGCATTCCAACAGAGACAGAGCAAGAAGTGTGAGAGAGAGAATTTTGGCAAAGAAGACGAAGGAGCACTAACTTAGGAAGGCTGCCCTATGTTACCAGTGGAGAGAGACAGGAGACGCAGGCAGAGGAACCGTACATCAGAGAGGTAGTACAGTCATACAGCAAGGAGGTCGTACAGTTGTACGGATCCATACAACAAGCCGTATGAATTATGTACAGACCGTACAGCAGTCAGTCGTGCAAGCCGTACAGCTGCCTTGGGATCCATGCCCTACCTCCAGGTTTTTCTCAGTGATTTTTGGGTGATTTGATTTTTCCATCTAGGGCATAAATTAAAATTTCTGATTTGTAAAAGCTCCATATTTTCTTAATAAAAATATCATCTCATACTGTTGCACCGGTTTTCCAATCTTGAGTTTTGTCCGGGGGTTTCTAACCAAAAAGACCGTGTCGTTTCTATTTGATGTAATTGATGTTGTGAATGGTTCTCGGTTAGTTATATTTCGTTGCATACCAGTAAAGAAGTACATGTGTGGTTATTTCAGTAATCAAATTAAATATATTGTTTTAGCCCTAGTTGTGCTTTAAAGGAAAATTTGTATGGGATACCCGAAAACTGGATTTGTTGCATTCAAATCAGTTTCACATCTAATAAAAACTCACCATTAATAAAATCAATCCCTTGAAAACATACTGAAATCCGGCGTACACAAAGTTTGTTATTTGTGGGCGAATTCTTCGAAAAAGGCAGGAACAACTAGAAAGTGACCACGGGGCCCCGTCAGGCTACACCCTCGTTTAGTGTAGTGTTGGACACACCCTCGTGACTCCATCTAGCCCACATCTTCTTGCAAGGAGCCACTTATGTCAAAATCCGGACACATTCCCTGTACCTCACGGTATATCGAGAATCCCCTTTTCCCCCTAATCCACTCATCTTTTAATAATTAAACCTGACCAAGTACATTTGCAAAACACTCATCACAACAACACTCCTTTTTTAGACTCTATTTGGCACTAGTCTACATCATATAATTGTTTTGTTTAAAGTGAATCTTATGTGGATGGATTAATTTGTACTTCATGTTGTTGAGTGAATTTTCTTTTGCAAAGTCTTCTTTCAGTATTTCCTTTCAAACTCCTGGACTAATTTCATCTTTTGTTTCTTAGCTTAAAAGCCTTAGATTCTTTTATAGGGACCACCCCCCTCGACTTCGCTAGGAGTTGGCCTAGACGAAGGAGTTGAGTGTTCAGTAACAGTATCTCAACTCGAGTCTTGCCCCCAAGGACGCACCCAATGGCTTGAATATTTCTAACACGCTAAGCCCTTGAGGTGCGTGAAAGGCGGCAACATTCTTATTGGCGTAGTTGTCGGGGATAAATCTTTTTATTCTCGTAATACGACTTTTGTTTCTCCTTTTTTGTTTTTGCTTTGTTTGATGAATGTTTAGAGTATATCTTTATTTTTCATCTGGCGACTCCACTAACCTTTTTCTAGTTTTATTTTATAGAGAAAAACAAAAAATAGTTTTTGTGAGAGTATTTAATGCATAGTTTTTCTTCTCACATGGTGACTCCATTGAAGGGATAAAACATTGTTTCTCATAATTTTAGTGAGATTGATAGTGTGTAGATGAGCCTATACAACAGTAAATTTTTTAAGCTCATTATTTGACAGCTTTCCTGATTCAGTACCAGATGTTCTTCATTGTTGCTTCAGATCTAAACAGTTGAATTCTACTATGGGTAAAAAAGGGCTTCGCATGCTCTTACTCAATGCATGCCCCTCAATAGATTTTTCAAATGTCTGTGGGTTTCTTAACGATTGTTATAACCGTACTGAGCTATAGAAGGTTGCCCCATAGTTTTTTGGAAATGATGGTGATTCAGTCACCCATCATATTGCTACTTTCTTCAAACTGGTGGTTGATTTTAATGTTGTTCATGAGGATGATCCGACAATCATATTTTCTTTTTCCTTAAAGGGGGATGCAGAGAATTGGTTGAATCTATGACCTTCCTAAAAAATCCATAGTTTCCATGGTTGATTTTTTCGAATGTTTTCTTTTGCACTGGTATGAAGGAGAAGTGGGGCAAATTAAGCAACTTGTTAAAGAATATGATGCCCTCCTCCCTAGAACACAGCCTGACACTACGAAAGAGATTCATAATGACCCCATTGAAGAAGCACATAAGGATCTCTTGATTGAAGATTGTTATGAACATAATAAGTAATAATTAAATAATAAAATAATTAATAGTTAGGGTGATTAAGAGACACCCCATTTGGGTGAATAGTCACCATAAGGACTTATTTATACGAGTCCCTTATCATTGTAAAGATAATCTATTTATTCAATATTCCAATTATATTCTTATTCATGGCTTATTTAATATTCCAAGTATTTTGGTAATATTGTGTGTGAGTGAACATTTGTTCGGCTCATTTCCTATCAGAGCGATCTGGCCCTTGGCCATTATTTACACTTTGTGTAAATTTGGTTTTTAACCATTATTCTAGGGTTTCCCTAAAATTGTGGTCTTTGACCAAGAAGGAAAATAGGAGAGGTAAAACAATAAAAAGAAGAAGTAAAAAAAACAACACAAGGTTTATAAAAACCACACGTGGTTTTATAAACAAGTCATAAAATCAAAAAGTTAAAAAAAGGAGAAGAAGAAGGAAAGGGAGAAAACAAAACAAAACAAAAAACAACCAATTGTATTATGAAACCACACTTGGTTTTTTTAAAACCATTATATTAATAAAAACGGGTTTTATGATAAGGGAAAAAGATTTAAATTATAGAGTGAAGGATCAATCGTATTTTAAAAAAATATATTATAAGGGTGAGTCCCAAGGCTTAATATTTCTTTTTAATAAAAGTTAATCCCAAAGATTTGAACTTGAGTGGGGAGGGTAACATTCCTTCTTCCCAACTACCTTATCTAGACACAATCCACACAAAAAAATTAACAAGAAAAGAAGTCAAAGTTAAAAGTAGTCAAAGGAAGACAAATTATTGCCAAAAAAGTTTAAATCAAAGGAAGAATCTTCGAAGAAGTCAAAGCCAAATTGAAGGCTCGTCAAAGAATTCAAAGTCATAAGTACAACTATCTATCATTGAAGAAGTCAGAGACCATGGAAGTTGGTTTGCGACTACAATTAGAAAAATTAGAAACAAAGTTAAGGCGTTATCGAGGAGACAATGAAGACTTACACAACATGAATACAAAATCGGAAGTAATGATTAAACTACATAAGATACAAGAAAGGTTCAAGGAGGTTCAAGAAACAAAAAAATTTCGACCAGAAAAATCATGTAGAAAAATTGTTTGCGCAAATCGAGGAATTAAAAGACGAAAGTGATTTCTATTTGAGGTTAAAAAATCAAGATATAAAGAAAGAAATAAAAGATTACGAAGCAGAAATAATACGCTTGAACAAAATCGTTAACAACAAGGATGAAGAAATAACACAGATACAAAAGAAATTTGAAGATCAAGAATCAGAAATCGACCAATGTCAACAACAGATAAAAGTTCTTCAACAACAAAATGACGACTCTAAAAAGGCACACAAGTTAGAGATCGCAAAAAGCAATAAAGTATTATCCAACAATTCCAAAGAAATTTGCAGACTAAAGAACCATAATAAGACGTTAGTCACGAAAATTAAGAAGTTAAAAAATATTTGGAAGGCAGAACACTCTACAGAAGACATTGAAGGAAAACTTCTAGACAAGCAAGAAGAAAATAGATGCATCAGAAATCATAACAAAGATCTTAAGTAAGTCCGAAGATGACAGAAAGACGCAAGTAGAATTGATTAAGAAGTTTCAAATATGACAACATGCAATTAGAAAACAAGTTGGAAAAGATACAGAACGAAACATTAAAACCTCAAGGAATGAAAATACAACTGCCAGCTGAGATCAATGCTCAAAAGACGACGCTCGTAAAAAAATGACATTGTGAAAATTCTCTATCGACACCCCAATCATAAAAACCAATATCCTAAAAAGGGGGAAATGTCGAAAGATAATGATACTAATGTGATCAAAGCTCCTGACGACAATTCAATAGTGAATCCCAACAATCAGCAACAAATCAATTTGGGATGGATTGATCCGTCAACATATCGGAATTTAAGCTCTACACTTAGAAGTTCGTATCGACATGTTTTGTCAGCTACGACGTCACAAGGAACAATGCGACAACATTAGAAGGCTTTGAGGACAAAGCCTTTCTAAAAGAGAGGCAATGTTATGAACATAATAAGTAATAATTAAATAATTAATAGTTAGGGTGATTAAGAGACACCTCATTTGGGTGAATAGTCACCATGAGGACTTATTTATACAGGCCCCTTATCATTGTAAAGATAATCTATTATCTATTCAATATTCAAATTATATTCTTATTCATGACTTATTTAATATTCCAAGTATTTTGGTAATATTGTGTGTGAGCGAACATTTGTTCGGCACAAAGATATTATTGAAAATCCATCTCATGATACCATTGAAGATTTGGAGTGTGCTCAAGTTTATGTTAATGATGATGATAATACTTATACTCTACATCCACCTCACGAAGAAACCATCATGGAATCTTATATAGAAAATTATGATCAAGTTTGTATGGTATATGATGAAACTCCTCCAAGTTCTCCATGTGGTGATGAGGATTTGGAAGGTTTGTTGTCTTGTAACATCTTTGAAACCAAGCTTTCTGAGGAAGATTATTGTAAACATGAGGAGGACAGATACTACCAAGAGCATGATGCATTTGATGAAGACTCCCCCATGTTTGACAAAAATATTGAGAATAACTATTGGTCATTAATGGAAAATCCCATTTATGATATGTCTAGAGAGGGGAGTGTTGATTTAGAGCCTTTTATGGGTTTTATTGAAAATCCCATCTATGACATTTCCATTGAAGGAAGCATTCATTCAGAGACCTTGGGAAATCCTGATATTGAAGAGGAGCATTGAGAGTTTGCATATGATCATTCAGAGCCATATCATTCAAAGTCGTACACAAATGTCAGTAATGAGGATATAGAGAAGCAGTGTAGTGAAGAGTCAGATGTGATGCATCATTTTCAGCTATCATCTTCACACCCAGGGATTCCTTATGACATGGAGCAGCTTGGGGCTTATACAACAAGTTATCATTCGATAAGCCTTGTTGATCGGTATGATGGTGTGGTTGATCTGCATCATCATGCCGATTTGTACATTAGTCCTATCTAGTCATGGATAGAAGCAGCTTGCACAAGCACTTACCAATTTGGGGAGAAGTTTGACGACATTATTCATGCCTATAATTTCCCATCCAGCCCGCCCATTCTAGATCATCACGCAAGTTTGCATTTTCTGATTAATATATTCTTGCTTTGGTCAGTAACCAAAGAAGAGGCAAATCTTTCTTATATTAATAAAATGTTGAATACCAGATCAAGCACGCGTCTTGCAGTTGGAGCCAAATGCTACCAACTAAGTTGCACCTAGTTGAACTTTCAAGCAAGCCGACAAAGAATGATCAAGTACACTTGGTCATATCAGAGTTCAAAAGTCCATCAGGACTTCTTGGTCCTTTTATTTTTTGTACCACATGTTCATACCCCCTTGGGGGAATTGTAATTAATGCTCTAGCATGGAAAACTTTTACTTGGCTTCCTACGACTTAGACGTCAATCTGATCATTCCAAGGTGTCTTTTCCCTTGTCAATTATGCAATGTTGAATAAGCGATGTATAATTTTCAAGTTTTTCACCGCTCCTCCAAAGCTGGAGTGGTCGTCTTGGTGGTTAGGCCTTAGGAGGTTATTAAAGTTCACGTGTCAATGTATATAAGCATGTTAGGCATCAATATTGAGTCGTATGGACATGTGTTAGGTCCTCCTAAAAAATTTTTCTATTCTGAGAAAAATATTTTTTCCCGCAAAATTAGGCCATTTTTTAATGGTTTAAATGGAAAATTTCAAATTGTAATAAAACTTGGGTTTGGAGGCGGAATTTGGTGTGGGGATGTTTTCAGAGTGTCATTTTTTATGCTAGAGCCCACTTTCCCTATGTTTCGAGCGACTAAATTTGTAATATATCACAAGTTAAAGAATGTGTCACGACACATTCAAAATATCATATGTGTCGCAACTTTTAGGCTCCGATACATCACAGCCTAGTCATAACACAATATGTATGATATGTTGCCAATATATGTAACTATCCTCTAAACAAGTGGATCCCCCATTCGGCCATCATGAAGGGCGTCCACTAATCAAACAAGAGAATTCCAACACCTAAGGAAAAAACACCAAGCCAACACCATCTTAAGGTCTAGCATCCACCGAGCAAACTATCTCAATTGTGCAGATCCATCATAGACCATCTCTCATGCTGCAATAAATCTTGGGCCATCCAGGGGTTGAGCATACACCATGTACCCCAAAGCTCATGAAGCAACCCCAAACATGGTGTAAACACTTTCGAAGTAGCCTAAAAATCTAACAATATGAGGTTCAACAACATAGTTGTATGTTTCCCAAGCCCAAAATGCCAACCAAAGGAAGGGGAGGCCATCTAACAATGACAATGATGATCCTCCCACATCAGGAATGGTTCCTGCTGCTATACTGATTTTATGGTTTTATGATGATTAATTATATACTTCGGTTTCCGTGGATGCCAGCATGGCAAATTAATGTTTTTGGACTTTATTATTTTTCGGTTCCCATTTTAGGAGACATTTTGGTCAGTTTTGGCAAACCAACTGCAACTTATTTTCCAAGGTTAATTTTTGCATGCCTATGCCAGTGGCAGCCTGCTTTTCTGTGGTCCAATTTTATCTGTATAAATGCTTGTAAATTTTGTGATATTATGATAATAGAAGCTACAGAAAGCATTTCTTTCAAAAACAAATATATACGAAAATTTGATGTAAAAACCATCCACTGCAGATTTGACCTTATTACTTTACTACTTTTTCAAAAGTGGAACTTAAAGATCAAGAAAAGGGTTGATGAAAGAAATTTTCAAATTTATCATTTCAACCATAGTTACAGGACTCGCAAGTCAAACCGGAAAAATCAGGAGTTTGACTCGGCTCAGTGGCAAAACGTTCCGAGCAGGCTCGCGGCGAATTTAACTTGGGCCGAAAATTCCCATTTTGGTCATTGGTTTTTATCATTCCAGTTTGACTGTCGTCGGGTGCATGGTAATCATTTTCGAGGGTTCCAATCTCTATCCTTTGCTCTATTCCGGCGACTGCAGACACATCTGCGGTTGTGGTTCTCTCCTCTATCCGCACGAATTTGGATCGACTGTGGTCGGGTGGATGTTAGTCGTTTTCAAGGGCTTCAAATTGGATCCTCCTCTCTATCCCGACGACAGCAAACACATCTATGTCTCAACTCCTCTATCCACTGGATCCTCCTCTCTATACCGGCGACAGCAGATCCGTGTCTTGTGATTGACGACTCTGGGCGGATAGGTAAGGGTGAATGTTATGGTTTAGTTTAGTTTTATGTTATAAACTTATAAATTAAATTAAATTATTTATTAAATGTTATTTATTAAATATTAATTATTTTTATTATATTTAAAATATATTAAATACAACTTTTTTATAATACATATATATGTTAATATATAATAAAATATTACTTATATTTTAATAATATTAATAATAACTAATTAAGAGTCTAGGTGGAATCTCATTATAAATTTTTTAATTTGAATAGAATTGATATATTTTGGGTATCTATTGATATCTTTTGTACATTTATTGATATCTTGATTTATATAGACATGTATATTCTTAATATCTATGAAAAATGTTTTTTAATAATTAAAATGTATATATTTAATTTTTTTATTTGCCGATTTTTTCTCGATCCGATTCAAACTCTTTGCTCTTTTGCCTTGCTGATTTATTGCTGATTCTAAGTCTGGTAAGTATGATTTCAACTAGGTTAAAGTCATTGCCTGTTAATCGCTATGAAGATATAGATAAGCAGTCTCCTTTTTAATCATAATTTTCATTTTTTTAAAACACATAAGTGAGCCAAGCAGAATATTTCATTTACAAAGCACTACTGCAGCAATTCCTTTAAACAGCCAGAAAGCCATTATACATTTTTCTTCCTATCTCTCATACGATTATAAAGATCAGCAACTAAAAACTAATTAAGAAACTGTAGCAATAAAATAATGACAGAATACATAAAGGAGAAAAGAAGATAAAATTAACAAGTCTCAACATGTAGCATAACAAGATATGAACAAGTGGCACACCTGCTTATCAACAGTTACATCTCATCATCGCTAACTCTATAGACTTTATCAAGACACTAGGGATAGCAAAAACCGTTTTCGAGGGCATATGTCAAAACTCAAAAGGGTTCAAAACTAGAAGAGAAAATGACAAACCTCAATACATGTCCAATAACAGATGTCACTTTATAATGCACTTTTGAACCCTTAAACATTCCATCAAACTCATGCACATCTGTGCTCGATCTCCGTGTCGACATCTGTTTCATTAACCAAACATATCATTGCCAGAATGGTGACAGTTCCAAGTGTATTGTATCCTGCTATAATGTCAAACCTCAACACACTAAACTTGTGCTAGAAAGAAACTGCGACCTGAGACACAAAAAATTATCAAAAGAATTAAGTAAAAGCTTAGACCTTAGAAATCAATACTTCATGGTGCTGGTGAGGGGCCATACATACACTCATGTAGCATGTCCTTCCAACCACCATATAAAATGTGATTGGTTAACCACTCCTTTGTTAGTTTTTGTAGCTCAGCAGGTACTTCTATGTTGGGGGTGTCTAGCAACATAGAAGGAGCCAAAGTGATTTCTAGACATGTATTGTAAAGGTGGATTTATAACACCTCATGTAAATGATTCTAATTGGCCCATGGTATTGGAGGGACCATGGTATTTGCATGAGTGTAATATTATAAAAGTAGCCTTAGAGTATGAGTTTAGCATCACAGTCACAAGAGTAAAGGAGATATTCTGCAATGGTGATAATCACAGTTGCAAGAGACAGATTTCCTCTTGTAGTGAGAAGTCTAGATCTTAGTTTGAGATCACAGCCTTTCTAGGGAAGAGTTACTTCTCAATTGTCTATTGGATCTAGGGTTTGTCTATCTAGTTTGCAGAGAGGATTTGGGACACCTTCCTGTGTGTTTAGGTCCATATCCAGAATGTTTATCCAGAGGACTGCTATAGTGCTGTTGTAATCAAATCCTGCAATAAGGAGAAGACAAACCTTTGCTGATTTTCCCCAAAGGATTGAGGTTTCCAGGGTAGATCTTGGGTTGTGGTTTTCTCTGTTTATGGTTTGCTTAAACAATGCATTTTCAGTTTTAATGTTCAGTTCTGCAATATGGTTATCTGCTAGTTGTAACTGAAGTAAACATTAAAGAAGTTGTTAATTAACAAGGGTTTAAGCATAAAAATTTCACATCCTTAACTACAGAAAATAAACATTGCACCATTCTTCTAAGCTTTGTCGAATGAAAAGAAACTTTCACGACTTTGGACCGTCCAATAGTCATAACGCTATCTTCCTTAATAACAGCCCATGGCAATACAATTGTTCACTATAAAATTTAAACAACCATCTTTGAGAATTTGCTTACTTCACTGCTTACTAAAAACACAGTGAATAGACATCCTCCCTATTCAGATATCCAACAACACCTTGTTATAGATCCTAATTATCAATATTGTAGCATGAAGGGGATGTGAGATAAGTGTCAATGTGAATGTATTTGGATTAGTTAGAATCACATCATAATAGTCTTATAAATACCAATCTTTACTCATTGCACATGACTAGATTAGAGAAAATGAGAGGATTACCCTTGAGCATATACGGGTTATCATTTCCTGCTTCTCGTGTCTTGTTCTCTTTGCAGACATTTTCTGTCTGTGTATTGAAGTAAATGCATCTTAAATTTACACTAATGACCAATAAAATTACATCAGCTGTTCCATTATGCAGCTATGGACTAACTATAATGACTTCTTCTCCCAAAATAGGCAAGGAAAGCAAATATGTCAGCCTTAGCTACAAACTCCAGAGAATCAATAACTTTCCTAAAAAAATCTAATCTACCAGAGATCCAGTCTACTAATTCAGCTTTGAAGGCTGTTTTTCCCCCAAGTGCAACTTCGGAGAGTCCTCAATCAAGGTTGCAATACACCACCTTCTATGCGAGAAGGAAAGTCCAGTAACTTTGTAAGTCTAACGGCATTCCAAAGCACTTTGATTTGTATATATATATTTCTGTCACTTAAAACTCAGAAGTTGCCTCGGCACTCCTGGGTCACTATTGTGATTTGTACTTTCTAGTCCAATTGAGCTATTTTGGTCATTTGTGGACCTTAATAAAATTATCTCATCTTATCTTATCTACCATGAAGTTTATTCATACAAATGTCTCCAAGAACAACTTTGACCATAGTGGCCCCACGAAAAGCGCTAAATATTCTACTGTAATCGACACCCTAAATGGTCCAGAACCACAATGCAACTCCAAAAAGCACGTTCCAGTATCTCTTGTTTCTGACAAAAGAACAGAAAGTCCATCAGACAATCCCAGTATGTGCAATCTGATTATACAGCCAAGCTCTAACTAAGGGCCCTGCTTTTCCTAATATAGTGGCACCATTTGACCCATCTATTCCCAGTGTCTTGCATCCCCCATCTTCTACTAAGTCTATCCGGCATTTATCTTGTACAAGTTTCTAGTATCAAAACAGAATGACTTATCGTATCTAATAAGCAGAACCTGATTCTTGAACAAATTAAAGTCTGGAATTACTTTGCAAACATCCAAGAAAGCCTTTTTTTGGGGAGACAATGAATTCAAATAGGAACCCTCCAATCTTTCACAAGTAAGATTATCTGTCCAATAAATCACCCCAATCATGAGAAATACTCCTAGCAACTCTTTCTCCTTCACATTTTGAAAGAAGGCCAAGCTTTCCTCTTGGTATTAGAAATATCCAGATAGATCTAGATACAATACCCCCAGACCCAACCATTTCTTGGGCCTTCATACTCCCAGTTAACTTCCCCAAAACACCATCTGTCAAGACTGCTAGATTCTTTAAGCACCACAGAGTCTGTCAATCTGAACCAGGTAGCTTCTATAATCACATTACCTATACAAAAACGTCCTCCAGTACAACCCACATGCAAAGCCATCTCCAAACTGTCTCTCGTGAGAATCTACCAAGAGGCATCTCCACTAGTAGCCCTTACAAGCCACTTTATGTCTAGTAATATGCACTACGTATGGATGTTAGACAAGGCAGACCCTCCTTTATATTTAGGGAGTGTATATTCCCATGTTACAAGCAGCAGCCCGTTTTCAAGTCCTTGCTTCCATCATAAACTTTCAAACAATTGCTACCAACTTTCATGGCTAGTTGCGAAGGGGAAAATGCAAGAAAAGAAAACATGTCCAAAGACCAGAATTCTATCCAAAATAGTATGCTGACTAGCTAGTGGCAGATCCCAGTGCACCAGGTCTTTTGCATTAAATCAATTCATCCCCATTTCCATTGTTCAACATATGAGATGTCAAGATTCGATACCAAAGGGAATACCTAAGCATCCAATAATCTGCCTTAGTTATAACAACTTCCAATGCCTCCAGAGACAATCTAGACAATTCTCCTAGACACTAATAACAATTCTATTTTTTCTTCACTATACACCATCGTATCCCCTCAACAACATATTCAGGCACTGTGAAATTGCTTCCACTAAAGACCTAGAGTGAGAGCTAGGCCATCTGCAAATCATGCCAGCGATCATTTTACCACCAAGGTGTCAAATGCCTCTGATCTGTCCCTGGGTATAAGCTACCTCCAAATATCCCAGCGCATCTTCAGCAATTACATATAAGTATGGCACTAGTGGACAACCCTGCCCAATAGCCCTCTATGAGGGGACTACCTTAGAGAGGTTTCCATTCAAACTAAAACTAAAACATTGGACATGAGGGTGCTCACTAACCTATTGAACAAGCTCCAAAAGCCTAAATAGGTCAACATGTCCAATATGAAATCATATCCAATTCATCATATGCCTTATCAAACTGAATCTTGTAAATAAAAGGTTCTTTATGTTGAAAATTGTAGCACAGACATGAACTTCCGCACAGGTTTATTGTCAAATGTACCGGAAGCCATTCAAGTCAATTATATTTTGCAATTCACTTTAGTATTAAAGTGAAGGTCTTATATTTAAATGTTGAGTCTAATAAAGTAATTTTTTAATACATTAGTGATTTAGGCTAATCTCAACCATACATCTCACTGAGAGATTAGGGTTTGGTAGATTACAGTTTCGGCTAAAATATAAAGTCAAGTCAAGGTAGAGGATTAAGAGACATTCATTACTCAATCAAAGACAAGTTGGTTAGGAGTTGATTGATTTCATATGTGGAGCAGAATTAGAGCACCAAAGAGGAGCCAAGCTCAGCAACCAGGGAGTGAGTGTGCAGGTCTGTACAGGATAGACCCATATAGTGGTATAGACAGATCTGTGCATTCGTATGAACATGCCAGTATAGTCGTACAGAACAAGTCCATACAGTTGTACGGACATGTCTGTATAGTCGTATGGAACAAGACCATATAGTCGTGCAAACAACCTGTACAGCAAGCAATGAACAAGAAGCCGTTTGATCAATTTTTGGCAGGCAATTTTTCTCAGTAAGTGTGCAGATTTGTTCCGTTTGAGTGTACTGTGTTATCCCTCTTTCAACAAGGGGTGACCTTGATCAATTGTTCCTGAGATAACACCTTTGGCTTCTACATAGATCATTGGTCAGAGGTCTTTTAGCAGATGTCAGATGGTCCATGTGCACATGTCAAATGGTCCATGTGCTTCGGATGTGCCTAGCCAAAGATAGTGTCCATGTGTAACGAAGTTAGATCTCTTTCCCATATAAGAGAGCTCCTTCCTCATTTCTAATTTGTTCTTGTTGTTGGAGAATAATATTAGCATTTTCCGTCTTTGGCTCTTTGTTCTCTTAGGATTTCTTCATGTGAGGCACAACTTGATAGCTGAATATCGAAGTAACTTGTTTCTTTTAGCATTATAACGTTTATGAATCTAGTCCATAGAAGGGCAATCTTGCTCCATTGGTTTAAGTGTGGGAATCTTCCATGCTTGCATCATACTTTAGTTTTGTAACTTGAATGAGTATTTGGCATCTTAAAAGGGGTACTAATCAAGCTTGCATAGGCCAGGGGTATGCTAAGTTCATAGATTGAAAGTGTATGCTAAGACAACCCTTCCTTGGTGAATTTGCAAGAAGCTTCAATAGTTTGGGATAGGAATTTGTCATGCTTTGCAGGGGTTCCAACTTCCAGCTAAACACATACGATGAAAGCCCGAGGATCCTCCCAAGACTCTAATTTTCCCAAGGGTTTGAAAGCACTAGTCTAGTAACTCCATATTTTTAACCAAAAAACAAAAAATATTTTTCCTATTTTCTTTGATTTGTTTCAAGGGTTAAATCACAAAATTTCATGGTTAAAACTTAAGACTTTTAGGATTTTTCCCTAAATAAGCCCATGTAAATTTCTGGTTTTTATTCCATCTTCTAGGCTTAAATTTCCATTTTATTTATTTTTAGATCACTGGTTTATTGCAGAAAAAATAGAGATTTAAAAAATAAATAAATATATAAATAAAATAAAATAAAACTTAATTAGTTCTCAAATCTCATATTGCATTGAAGGTTTTATGCTAGAAGTAACCGGTCAAATTCTTGGGTTTTAACTTTTAATTCTTGAATTTCTTGCTGATTTTATTGGTTTATGTTGGTTGAATTACAAATTTACATTTCTGGAAATTACTACAGCAATTACTCTTAAATCTGGAAAAAAAATCAGGCCATTCTAGCATCACAAAATTCAGATTTCAGCACTTTAAACTTTTGCATTTGCTTTTCTGGTTAAAATTTGAGTTTTATCTAGTTTTCTTGGTCTTTTCTTACTGCAAAACCCTTGGAACTGCAAGCATAAAGTTCTGGAAAATTTCACATAATTGGTAATTGGCATTTACTTGCTAAATAACTCTTTAATATTGACTTGATAGGAGGTGAATAGTTGAGTGGGGGGAAGGGAGCTCCAAGAAGCCAATTCAACGGCTCCCTTCGCTCCAAAACCCTGGTGCGGCTCCCTTCGCTCCAAAACCCTGGTGGCTCTTACAGCTTGGAGTCGAGGGCGGATTGCTGGTGGTGCTGCGCAGGCTCCGGAATCGATCCTGGGGCCTCCTCAAGATGATGCAGGACGACATGAATGGATTCGCCGCTGAGAATATACAAAACGATGAGCCGATCAGATGATGATCAATGCTAGGGTCTGGTCTAGGATTTTGCAGGCTTTGCGCGGCGATTTTGCGGCGACAGCGGCGATCTCCTGAGGCGTTTTTGCTGTCAGCGGATCTCATTTGTGTTTGTGGCGGTTGATCTGTTCGGGGCCTGCTGCGTCCATGGCGGTGGGCTCTTTTCTTTTTGCTGTATCTTTGTTGTGGCGATTCTGGGCCATGCGGCGGTGGCCAGGGGTTTTTATTGCTGTCGGTGGTCTTTTCTTTTTGGCCCACTTATGCAGCTGCGTCCCTGGCGGTGGCCTCATTACTGGGCATTGCTTGGTCATAATCGTCTACAGTTTTGCGGAGGTGGTCGGCATCCGTGGGTGGTGAGTGTCTGTTGCTGGTTTTCTCCTGCAGATTTGAACATTTGCTCAGGGTTTGCAGTTTCTTGGGCAGTTTTTTTTTGTTTTTTTCTCTAGATTTTTGCCGAGAAAGATTGCCTGCCTTATATGGCAGTGATGGTGTCTGTTGATATACTTTTGCGTGGCGACCCGTTTTGCTCCTTCGGGATCTTTGCGGCGGCAATGGCAATT
>LPNX010910419.1:76390-145265 GCA_001517045.1 Pseudotsuga menziesii | reverse complement strand
ATGTGACAATGTAGGGATCATTGTTTGATCCTTTTACATGTGCAGCTGTAATTTTGTTCTCTTTTGAAATAAAATTAAGAATTTTTTCCGAGGAAAAAAAAAAACTCTTTAATATTGACTAAAGTGGTTTATTTTAATTCTGGAATTTTCTGCAATTTACTATATCATTTAATGTCCTATAACAGCAAGAAGACTTAGGTGTTTTAGGTTAATGGCTGGCTTATAATCCTACTTTATTTAAACATGTTGCCTAAATAACTGCGCTTCTAAATTCTGGAAAATGTCATTTGATTTGATGGTTTAATGCAATTGTTATATTCACATAATCATTGACTAAGTGTTAATTAATTATAGAATTTCATTTTGTGCAACTTTGCCAAGTATAATCTTTCTATTTGCACAAGCTCTTGGTGCCATTTTATCATCATGGATCAATGGATGTAAGAGGCAATGTTATATAGTCAATTCCCGCTAGCTCATTCGGTTAAGGTGTGGGTCTCGTCAGCAAGGTGACCCGGGTTCAATTCCCTTTAGGGATGAACTAATTGGGAGGAGACAACCCAAAATCCAGCCAAGTTAATGGCTGGTGTGGTCCAAGCCGAGTGCAATTCCCAGGTGATTTTGACAAAATAGATGCCCCTAGGTCATGGTTTCTCAGACCAAAGGCCACTCCCAACAAGTAAGGGAGTTTCGAGCAAACAAAATAAAAAGAGGCAATGTTATATAATCAACCTAATCCAAGTTTGGGCATCTAAATCATAAAGACTTGAACACCAAACTTAGTGAAGTGATTTTAGTCACTTCAGCAAGTCAAGTTACTTTAATAAGTTTGAGCAATAACTTGCTCCAAAGACATTTCCAATATCCAACAGATTGCCCCAACCTTCAATCAGAAATTAAAATTCTGCAAGATGACTTAAAATCACAACAGGCCCTCCTTAAACAAGAGCCAAAAACGCAGCAGAAAACCCTTAACTCTCGAATTGAAGTGGTCTAAAAAAGATAATAGCCCAGTATGTCGAGGTGGATGGGATGATACAAGCAAAACTCAACAAAGAGCGTCTCCGTCGTACTCGAGAACTTAACCTCACAATGCGTGGACTCCCCCCACTTGAAGCCTCCTCAGACCCCTTATAGATAGGCACTTCCTTCACAACACCTTGGACCTAAAGGACATCACTCTGGAACGTCCATGGATGGGGCCACACTCCACACTCCTCCTCTATTTCCAGTATCTAGAGGACCATCTTAGAGCCCTCCGAGCTAAGAGACGATTGATTTCACTCCCAACCACGCATAAGATCTTCCTTGATGCAAACCTTACCAATACCCAGCAAGTGGAACTCAAGGATTCTAGGGATCTGGTCACAACCGCACAAAAAGAAGGGAAGTGGGCAGCCATTCATGACCTCAAAGGTCATCCAAGGCTCCACCCCTCGGGTATACTACCGCCCTTGGTCCAAAGGACGCTCTCATCCAGATGGGGGACATGTTCAAGGGAGCTTGCCCACCATCTTCATTGGTTGTTGGAATTGTCATGGTGCATTTTGGTCTTCAACGAGCAAACTTCATGATGCGATTGGGTCTCGTGACCTGCTTTGCCTCACAAAGACACATGCGAGTCCCATGCAGACACCACCTCAAATTCATGGGTACCACTGGGTATGGTCCTATCGACAAGACACAAGGTCCGACAGCGTCAAACAATCTAGGGTGTCGCTTGTCTTATACAGGATTCCCTCCAGAGTTGGGTTACAATGGTGACAACAGACGAGCATGCCAAATTTTTGTGGGCCTGGGTCCATCAAATTAGCCCTCTACTTCAAGATAGGAACATTGCAATTTGTTGCTTCCCCCCAATCACATCACACTTTGCACATCTTAGTGAGTTTGATGGGGGCCCTTTTCTCGATCTTTACACAAACATCTCTCACTACTTCACTCTTGGGGATGTAATTGTTCTAGGTGTCTTCAAAGCCCATACCAAAGACATGCAGGTACGCCTTCATGACAAAACCGAGGATGCACTCCGCTTCCAAGCGATAGAGCCAAGATCCGTCGGCCTTCATAAGAACTCAGAAGACAAGACAGGCCCCCTCACAAGCAATGGGAGACACCTTTTATAGCTAGGTGAATCCCATGATTTATTGATCCTAGACAAGTTGTCGTGTTTTCCTCACTTGCTTCCCCCACAACGAGGTTCGGGGGGGGGCAGTGTTGTTGTTCTCTCAGTATCCCCCCTCCCTGTGGTCTCACTGTCTCCCTCTCTAAATCACTTTCGCATATGATTTGATCCTGTTGGCCTCCACTCCTGAGGGCCTACAGAGCCACGGAGGCAGATTGATGCCCTGGCTAGTTTTTGTGACCTCCAACAATTGACGGTCAACTTGGGTAAAACCAAGGTCATGATCTTCAATGCATCAACAAGAAACCATACCATGGTATGCATGTAGCCTAGATTTGTGGGGAGTGACATGGTTTTGGCTCAGCATATTGAAGCTATTAATTACAACAACAGTGACTTTAACCATGCCTCCATCAATTGAACCATGGATCGACTCAATTGCATCTGCCATCATGGCTTGGTTTGGTGTCACCTCGTTTCGAAGAAAAAATGCAATTTTGAGTCGAGTTAGTTACTGAGCCCTTCCATGTGGTCGACGAATTTGACGAAGTGATAAGTCTTTACCTTTTTGTAAGAATCGTTGACCATATCTCTTCTAATGGTTAGGAGATTTTAAATTTGGGAGGTGATTAAAGGTTTTCATCAATGTTGCAAATATTGCGTCGGGGGATATATCGCCAAGGGTATGGAAAGAAAGTTACCAGAAATATCAAGAATTATTGAAAGATTTCGACAAAAATAAATTTAGACCTGAAGAATTATGAAGATATTGGACAAATCGGCAACACAAAAAACTCAAGAGAAATCGGAAATATTAAGAAAAATAGGAGATATTTGCAACACTGGTTTTCAATATTTTATGAAGGAGAATAAAGTGGATCCACTATTTTAGGAAAATGTTGGTCAAAAGGGGTTTAAAGGATGGTCATTATTTTAATATTCTTAAGAGATAATAAAGTAGATTTAACCACTTTGGGATAACAACCTTTCAAGTGGTTACTACGTGGACATTGGGCCTACCGTCTAACAACCTTTGGGGATGTCCTCATAAAAAGGGAAAAGGGGACCTCGTCTTATGCATTGTAATTATGGCTTTGACCATGTTGTTATGAAGTTGGTTAGAAAGTTTGTTAGAGAGGTTAGGGTTTAATAATTTTCAATTGTAAACTTTAAATTGAGTAGAGGCTACAACCTAAATAAGGGTTAGCCTTCTCGCTTATTTTTCATGGTTAGATTATGAGATCTCTCCCATCTTGGAGCTTCATTGTCATATCTTTCATGGAGTATATTGAGGTTTAAGGATCTTCTCTTTGGTTTCAACTCGGTGGATTTAATTGAGTAATTTTGTAAGTGTTTATTATTCTCAAGTTTATTTGATAACTCCATTGAAGAGTAGTGCTGCTACAAGGTTTATCATATGCTAGTTAGTGTTGCATATTTGACATATTTGACATCATAAGAGGGCTATCTGGCAAGTGACATATGTTGGGGTATGAGATAAGCAGGTAATAGAAAGTGCATGTGAATGCCACCTTTCCTTGATAGGGATTTACAAAGTGAATCAATTGCTTGCATAGAAGCTTTGTCATGCCGTCTACAGGGGGTTTTTATCAGGCACACATGAACAAGGCCTAAGGGTGAATTATCCATAGACTCTATATGCCTTGGGATCGGCCTAGTCTTCTAAACCTTCCATCACCAATACTACAACAAAATACCCCAAGTTTTGATAAGGCTTTCTCTTCAAATCACCTTTGTGCCCTCATTTGCCATGGCCTAGCAACCCTATCCTAGGGAAGCCCCCCTCGAGTTGGAAAAGAGCCAACGAAAGTGCTGAGAGGTAGTTATCGTGGTGACAATGGGTAACGCCTCTAGGTTGCAGCTGGGCTAGCCTATTCTTTAGGGATTTATTCACACATGCCAGTTCAAGTTGTAACAATTTGGCATCGTTGCCAAGGATAAAGCCAATTTCCCATAAATTTGAAGATCATGCTTCTTGACATTTTGTGGGAGGTTACTGCTGCAGATTTTTCTTCTCACATGGAGACTCCACGAAGGGACAAAGCCCTTCTCCATGGAGGTTTTTGAAGATTTGTTGTTTGTAAGGTGAATCTAACAGCGTTTTGAAGACATTGAAAGTTCACCTTGGCAACTCCACATATTTGGTATGAGGTATGTTGTTTTCACATTTCAAAATCAACACTTTATATGTTTGAAGTTTTGAAGAGGGAGTTTGGATTTGTGAAAAGGAGGAAAGGATTTTAAAGATTGCCTTAGACCTTTCAATTTTTCATATGTTCCAAGGTATCCACATTCTTTTCAAGGTAAACTATTGTCAAATTATCTTCCAAAAATTCATAGGGATCCTATGGTTTCAAAACACATTGTATCATTCATGGGTTTCATTGTAAACCTTGGGATTGTTGGTGAGGATGTCTTCATGATGGCATTTGCACATTCATAGCTTGGGGGTGACACATGGCAATGATATTGTGGGTGTTAGATTTTCTTAAAGATTATAGCAGTATATCTTAATTGCATTTATCAATAGGATCACTAGAAGATAGACAAAGCACAGAACAATAACACAAGTATTTTCACCTGGGAAACCCAATTGGGAAAAACCCAGCAAACTTCGTCTAGAGATGATAATTCTGAGATCAGAGTACAATGAAGAAAGAAAAAGAAAAATATGGAAATGCCTTCCAAATATGAAACCCTGAAAATCAGTCTACTTCTGAGCTGCTGTGTAACTGTTGTCTTTCCCAAAAAAATGCAAACTGTTGTGCAGTTGTTGCGCTGTTGTTGTGCTGAAATGAGGAGGGGCGCCTTCTAATTATACTGTTTTTCCACCCAGAAAATAACGGGGGTCGACTTCACTTGGGGGTGCAATAAATAATTTTATATTTTATTATTTTATTTATTCTTTTATTGTTGGCTTTTCTCCCCAAGGATTACATTGTTCTTTCTAGGGTTTAGATGAATAATTACAACAAGTTCAACTCCCGAAGGAGGACAATAAGAATAGCTTCTGAAGTTGCACAAACTCCAACACTCCCTCTCAACAAGGAAGATATTCTTCGGTCTTCATCAGCATCATCATCATCTGGGTTTCATCTGTACATCTATACTGTCTCCATCATCTCTAAACATACTGAAGGTTGTCTTTATAAATGTGTTCTATCCGGATATCTGAGAGAGAATCTTCTGCTACCTATCCGTCTCTACTACCGACGGAATACTTCCATAGCTGGCTAGAGATCCCGGATGAGCACACGTGCACAACCGTCTACCACTTGTTCGTCTCATCTACCGATGGGGTACTCCCATACCTGGCTGAGAACCTGAACGAGTAGAGGTGCCTGTGCAATCACACGACCATCTACTACCTGTCCGACTCATCTGCCGATGGGAATACTCCCATGCCTGGCTAAGCACCCGGACGACCAGAGGCACCTGTGTGAACCCGACCATCTACTACCTGTTTGTCTCATCTGTCGATGGGATTCCTCCCATACCTAGCTGAGACCCTGGACGAGCAGAGGTACCTGGGTGAACCCAATCATCTACTACCTATCCGCCTCATCTGTCGATGGGATTTCTCCAATACCTGGCTAAGAACCTAGACGAGTAGAGGTATATGGGCGAAAGTATGGTAAATGTCTCTCAGTCATCTCTCCCTCTCAAGGAGGGATACGTTCTCTTCTACTCCAAGTCTTCCGCGAAGGTATTCAAGCTTCATCCAGGGAAGAGGCTTGGTGTGAACATTTGCAATCTGGTCATCTGTCGAAATATATTGGAGCTCAACCGCACCTTTTTGCACCATATCATGTATGAAGTGATATCGAGTCTCTGTGTGCTTCGACTTGTCATGAAATACAAGATTCAGTGACATCTGCACACAACTCTAGTTATCTCAGTGAATCACGATTGGCTCTGGAATCTGGGCAACAATTCTGCAAGAAGTTTACGAAGCCAAACTGCTTCCCTGGCTGCTAAACTAGCAGTCATATACTCGGTCTCTGCAGTACTGAGAGCTATTGAGTTTTTGCTTCCTATTGTACTAGGAAATTACTACAGAACTCAAACTGAAATTAACATCCTGAAATGCTCTTCTTATCTGTAGTGCATCTAGACCAATCTGATCCATATCGTAGATCATATCCCACAGTGCCACTTAAGTATCTGTGCACATGTTTTGCAGCAATCCAGTGAATCTGCCTCGGTTCGCACATGAACTGACTGAGGACATTCACAGCAAAACAAATATTTGGTCTGGTGTTCGTCAGATACATCAAGGACCCAATCATCTGGCGATACATAGTGGGATCAATCAAATTTGAATCTAAAGCAAAATCTCTCAGCTTCTTCAAACTTGCATCCATCGGAGTAGCTTTGGACTTGCAGTCCAACATTCCGAATCTCTTCAACATATCCATGGTGTAATTTCCTTGACCTAGGAAAATCTTCTTCAGCCTTTATCATACTCCTAATCCCAAGAAGTAATGTGTCAACAATATCATTGAGAAAGGTTGTCTTGGCATCCATCTAATACAACTTCCATCCCATAGCTGAAATAGCAATAACAAATCTGATGGAAGTATATCAAGCCATAGGAGCAAATGTCTCATCATAATCGACTCCCTCTTTCTGAGAGAGCCCTCTGGCAACAAATCTGGCTTCCCATCTCCTCCATGCGGAACTTCATGCTCCTCTGTATTCTGCAAAATCTGTCGTGCCCATCTGGGTCTTTTCCAGCTTACTACTATATATGTGGGAGCATCATCTTGCTCAATTGGATCAATGGAACAGATCGATTTATTAATTTCTTCAGACTCCCACTTAATGTTTGGAGGGGAGATGATCTCATCTCTTCATCATCATTGATCTCCATATCTGATCCTCTTCCTTTTCGGATAGCCATTTCTTCTTCAAAGGTTACATCCCGATTGACTTTGATTTGCCTCGATCCTGGGATGTATATTCTGTCAGCCTTTGAGGACTTGCAATATCCCACAAATGTTCCCTTCTTGCCTGAAGGTTCTAACTTGAGCACATGAATGTAGACTGGAAAGTAATTATCCATCCTGGTGACAACCAGGTTCATCAAGGATCCTTCAATTGTCTTATTCAAATCACAACATCAGTGTCGTCAGGTTTCTATCATGTGTAATAGACTAGAATCCTTGTCTTTGAGGGATAACTCCCTCTGTCTCTCAGAAGTCAGTTGAGTAAATCTTGTTGAAGCAGCATATAGACTGACATTCATAGAAGCTTTCTACTTCTGATTACCAAATCTCTGCATGAGATTATTCTAGGTCTAAGAGTCATAATACATGCTTCTAGAGGCTTCTACTTCCGTTCCATCTGTATATCAATGGGATCGCTTGTCCTTGTAGATCATGGCATTCCCTACAAGTCAAATCTCGTCAGATGGTTAGCAATGTTTCATAACCAATGTATTAACAAAATACTATAGGCAACCTTTTAGTCAATTCTTCGACACAACACACGTAAGGCCATTATATGGATGCTTATGGTCTCCATTATAGCATACCATTAAGAGTGTATTACTCCAAGTATGTTATAAAGGAGTTGTCATCCTTAATGGGTTGTGCAGCATGACGGGCTATTTAAACACTCATGTGTATAGCAAATACTAGATGAGCCTACTTGTTAACTACCTGAAATGTAGATCTGTGTAGAACATATTCAAAAACAACCAGATCTAATCTACTAGAGCATGTAAAATAAAATACTTATCTTTTGTAGTTGTGTGGGTGGGTTCCCACTGTCAGGGTCCACTGGTCTTCATATGCTTGCTTAACGATCATCACAATCTGGATCTTCATATCATTTCTTAGAAGAAGAACTCCGAACGATCATCCTTCCTTGGCTCCTTATGAGGAGGGTCTTCTTCTACATCAGCAATTGAAGCTTCATGCTTCCCTTTGTGAGAACTTCGACAGCTACTAGCATAATGACCGTATTTCTGGCACTTGTAGCATTGGATCTGAGATAGATCCTTCTTTTGTTTCTTCTGATCTGGGGGAGGACTTGATCTCTTGTCTTGATGCTTATGAATGCACAGCTTGTTACCCCTCAAAATGCATCAGCACTTTTTGAGCTTCCAAACCAGTCATTCTTTAAGGTCCCAAGCACAGATTCGAAAGGGTGTGATGATCACCAGTTAGATGGCTTAGTCGGCAATAGCAGTATTCAGTCTCAAGCTCTAGATCAAAGATCGTTGAGCTCTGGTACTGATAAAACAACAGAAACTTTAGTTGTTATCAAGTCGGGTTCGGAAAAGATGAAGAGCACCCCTGCTGGAGAGTACTTGACTGTTGATTTGATGGATTTCAATCCTAAGCAGTATGGCACTCTTGCAACTCTTGCTGATGGGGCAAATAAAGCTTCTGATGTTGGTTTTATCTAAGCTCTGTCAAGCTCAATGTGAAAGTCCCTCCAAGAATGTGTAAAAGAAATCAAGGAAGCTCAGGCACCTGCTAGGGAGGAGACTGCCAGGTGTAAAGTTGCAAAAGAGGTTATAAAAGTTTTTGACCATGCAGCTGAAGGATATGGCCTATGTGGTTTGGTCCATTTGGAATGCTAGTTTATGCAAAAAAACATGTTCAGTCTATTACTAGAGTGAGGTCTTTTGCAGAGGTTCTTTTTGGAGCTTATCAAACTACTTTGCCAAAGGAGTCATTTGTAAGGGGAGTATCTTTATACAAAATTATCCAGCTAATATCTTTGAATATGTGTGGGCATGCCTACCTTAATTTTATGGGCAATGAATCTGGCCACCTTGCTAGAGTTGAGTTTCCCAGCCGCAAGAACAATTTCTCTTTTGCCTATGCTTGTCGTCAATGGGATCATCTTGATGACATAGATGGTTTACACAATCGTTTGCTTTCATTCAATCAGGCAATGATGAGGATGGAGGAGAAAGAAAGAGTGCTAGAAAGACGTACTGCGAGAATTCATCAGATAAATTTGGCATTGTCAAGAACATATGGATCGAGATGAAAAGTTATGATGCCATCCAGAGCATATTTCAAAAAAAAATCTCTGAAAACCAATCCAAAAACGTGTCTGCTGTAGATATAAATGTTGATGCATTCCATCATGCACTATCTTTAACACCAAAGGTGTTCCGAAGGAAATTCTGTGATCGTGGAAATCAACATTCTGTCCGCGGGTATCTTGGTGTTAGATTAGAGGCTTGACAAGATGGTGGTGACTGGCCAAGTCATGTTTTTTATTGATGTCCAATGACCACATTTCGAGGTAAAGTTAAACTGCGGACAGAATCTGCATCCCTTCACGTGGAATTCTTTTTTTTGGGGTCGGTTTCCATCACCAAGGCAGGAACAAGACCCACTAGCAACCGATTGAGATATATGGCAACCTTTTAAAACATGCCACTTCATACAATGTGGAGCCCGAGTTCCATTTTCAGCGCCGAGTTAAGTTGACAGGGCAGCTTCGTAAATGGCACATTTTATGGCAGGTTAGCTTCGTAAATCTCTTGGCAGCCGACTACACTGGTGATCGTCTTCATATCTATCAGCGGGCAGTGGTTTATGCACCAGTTACGTGGAGATTCAGGAGCGACCGGTATTTCCTTTACCCATGTCCACCTTTTCTGCACACCCCAAAGCTCAGCGTAGAGGAAATCGCGGAGCAGTCCACGCGTTTTGGGCAGCTGGACCACCAATCTCATCGGCGGATGTTTAAAGACAGACCGTCTTGGCAAAAACCATCAAGCCTTCACATCACCATATGAAGTTGTTGCTCGACTTGCTGTTTTCATCCACCTAGAAGTGTCAACTCTAGTTTGGTTGGTATTTCTTTTGACAATTGTTATTTCTGAATGGTCACGAAGGTCAAATTTGTTACAGACCAGTGGGAGTTAATACAATTTGGGAATCAGCAGTGGGAGTTAATACAATTTCTGTCGATAAATGGTGCATCCACCAAAGTATCAACGTTCCCAGCAGGTGTCAGTCTGTTGGCATTCGGTAGCTAAATCATGTAAAGCACAGTTAATGGACATTTTGGAGGTATCGTGGCAGTCTTGAGCTAATAGTCAAAAAGGTGGTTCCACTTTAATGGAGTGATGGTCCTCTAGATACGGATGAGTAATTGGAGGAGCTGTTTTGATCATAGAGAAAAAGTGGATCCAAAATAAGCACTTTTTCCAAAATATTTTATTATTTACTATTTATGAGAGCCTTTTTGGCATATGTGGAAGAAAGCCTTTACACTCTAGCAGTTTTGAACTTCGAGCTGGCAGCCGTAAGTCTAAATCGGTCTCTCTCTTATCAGATTGTTCTATTGCAAGTTAACTCTGACATTTGGCAGAGATGTTTATGACTCTCGCAGGCTCTAGTTAGGGTAACCTGCTTCATTGTAAGGTTATTTAAGCCATTTTTTGTTTTAGCAAGAAGGATGGAAATTGTTTGGGAGGATTTTTCCCCATAGCTAATAAAAAAAATTCATGTTGGGTTCTTCGATATATTGGGCATCTCTGTCATAGTTCTTTGTTTGTTTTTCATAAGTTGTAGACTAGACTTAGCATAGAAGGCTATAATCTAGCCCATTGGGCAATCATTTGCAATTGTCAACTTGATTGTTGACGTTATGTTTTTGAAGGTCTTAGGAGTAATGGATAGTAGTCAATTATACTTCCATTCTCCTTTCCTTTGATTATGGAACGTACCAGCTTAGTCTCGCTTCTGTGAACCGCAAGGTCTCCCTGAGTCCCCTTTTGACTCCATCCTCCCTTCTGGTACTGACATTGGTCTTCCCTCGAGGACTGATCCTCCCTGCCTTCCCATCACTTAAGCAACAATCCTTTTCCTTTTTGTTACAAACATTTCTCTAAGGCAACCTCTCCAAACCACCTTGCCCTTCGTTGCACCTGCCTTAACGATCCTAACTTGGGGAAACCCCCCTAGAGTTGGAGAAGAGCCAAACTGAAGCGAGGAGAGAGGGGTGTGGTGACATTGGCCTCTCGAGAGACAGTTGTCACCGGGTCAACGCGCTCGCATTTTGGGCTTTAGCACACGCGTGCCAGTTTTGGGCGACAACCTTCCCTTTCCCTTGCCTTTCTTTGTATGTGATACGAACGCTTGATTTTCCTCAGGTTGAGTACCATGAGGTCTTTGGCGTGCTGCAATTCTTGTTTCTTCATGAGAGCATTCTGCCCATAGCTTATCAAATTTGGGCAACTTGGTTCGACCACTTATAGTCTGGATGAAAGACTCCCAAGATGGTGGGAGACCATTTAAGGTGGTCATGACAAGATCCTTTTCTTCAAGATTGTCTCCACTGGACTTTAGCTTGTCCCGAAGCTCGGTGATCCTCATGAAATATGAGGCAATATCCTTGGACTTTGTCATCTTCATGTTCGACAGTTGATTCCTCAATGTGAGAGTCACATTGATGCTACTGTGTTCAAATAACTTCTTTAGGGTTTTGAACATCCTCCTCACCGTTGTCTTTTCTGATATCTGAGGAACCAAATGATCTCTAACTAAGTCCACTAAAATCCTCCTTGCTTTGGCATCATCCTTTCTCCAGCGAGGTTTGTCTTCTTTGGCTTGTGGTTCTGGGACCTTTGCCTTTACAAATTGTAATAGGCCATTTTCTTCTAATAGAAGAACCTTAGACTTCCAGGGGATGAAATTGGAAGCCCCTTCCAAACGATCTTCAACCTTCATGTTGATCATCTTAACTGCAGATCTGGATCTAGAGTTGATCTTCTGCAGTGCTGGCTTTCAGGGTCAAATTAGGTTTTGACTTTCCCGGAGTTTTACCCAACCAAAAATTTCGATCTTGGTCTCTAAATTTCGATTTTGAGGAGGAGAACAATCCTATGCTGGGCTCACTCAAAAATTCTACTTCTGTGAAAATCCCTAATTTCCCGCAACAGTGATAGGCCAAAACTGAAAATGCTCAGAATGCAATTCTATTTCGACCGAAAGATGCACCTTCCTTAGAGCGAAATTCCCAAGGCTCTTTTTCTGCCAAAAAGTTGAGTGAAGACCTTGAAAGATGAAACCCTAGTTTCGACAAGGTGCCGACAGAGTTCCGGCAATGGCTTCTTCTAGTACTGCTATGATACCATGTTAGATTTTCTTGAAGATTATAGCAGTATATCTTAATTGCATTTATCAATAGGATCACTAGAAGATAGGCAAAGCACAGAACAATAACACAAGTATTTTCACCTAGGAAACCCAATTGGGTAAAACCCAGCAACCTTCATCTAGAGATGATAATTCTGAGATCATAGTATAATTAAGAAAGAAAAAGAAAAATATGGAAATGCCTTCCAAATATGAAACCCTGAAAATCAGTCTACTTCTGAGCTGCTGTGTAACTGCTATCTTTCCCAGAAAACTGTGAACTATTGTGTAGCTGTTGCGCTGTTGTTGTGTGCTGAAATGAGGAGGGGCGCCTTCTATTTATACTATATTGCCACCCAGAAAATAACTGGGGCCGACTTCACTTGGGGGTGCAATAAATGATTTTATATTTTATTATTTTATTTATTCTTTTATTGCTGGCTTTTCTCCCCAAAGATTACATTGTTCTTTCTAGGGTTTAGATGAATAATTACAGCAAGTTAAACTCCCGAAGGAGGACAATAAGAATAGCTTCTGAAGTTGCACAAACTCCAACAATGGGTTGAAGACAAATGAGGTAAAATCTCTCCCATACTTGATCAAAAGGTTTTATGAATATGGTCACAACTAAAATGTGATTAGCTTGCAAGATGGGTACTTTTGGCATCTTCTTTGTAACAAATTTGATGCAACAGTTCACAACTTGATGAGTGAATATCAGATAGACCCTTCAAGGTTTCTCTTGGGTGAATTAAATAAAAAAATCAATTCTTATATGTATTTATGTGAATGCGTAAAAAAGAGGCATGGTGATACCTCCATCAAGTATTGATACTAGATCATGGTCTAATATTTTGGGTGAAAAATGTCAAGAGCCTATCGTCATACCACAGGAAATTCTTGAGTTTAATATTGCAAATTATGAAGATCAAGGGGTTAGTTGAAAGTGTCCTAGTTGTTGGAAATGCTAAAACTCCCATCTCATTGCCCATGGAAGACCAAGAGCCAATCATTAAAGACTTTTTGGGAAGCCTAGATCAAGCCAAAGGAATTCACAAAGGTACCATTCAAGATCAAGCCCTTGGAGAATTTTTTGAAGAGCATATTTAAGATCAAATCCACAAAGATGTTCCCCTTGAAGATCAAACCCTCAATGAAGTTCATGTTGAAGACCCCATTGGTGAATATTGGCATTCTTTCATTCTTCCTCCACTTGAAGACAATGATGAGGTAAGCTTTAGCCCTTCTCAAAATTTTGAGCTTGATGACATATTCTAGGATGTTGTTGATGTCCTTGAAAATCGACCTTTAGGGGATGATGAGTTGGAAAATGAGCTTCCTCTTCATGAAAGTAATGGCAGCCTAAGCATAATCCTATTGGCCCTGTTTCTCAAAGTTTTGGTTATGTTGAGTATATGGATTGCTGGAGTTTTGGGCAGCCTTGAGGGGATATGCACTTTTTGTTTCAGCCATGTGATCCCGTCTTTGGGGCATTCTTTGAGGGATCTTCTCTGTAGTTTTTATGCAGGTTTCCTTAAGCATTCGGTGCAGATTTGTGAACTCCATAATGCAGAGATGGTTTATAGTTTAGGGCAGCATATAGATGATCTCTCTGCTGGTTTGGAACAGCAGGGTTTTCCCTTTTCAAGGGCTGGTTTGGAAGAGTATTTTTTGCCCTTTCCTAAGGAAAATTGAACTACCATTTCCAGCCATGTTCCTGAAGTTTCCTTGCTGTTCTCGAAGATGTTTTGGGGCAACACGCTTGTTTTGAAGAGCAGGTTCATGATGGACATACGTACTCAAACCGTACCCAATCTTGCATAGAGAGGATTTGTGAGAAGGATGATCTTCCTTGGGAATGGTTTGAAGATGTCGATGATATTCCACATGCTCTGATCTCATGCAGCTTTTCAGCCCTGTCTTCATGGAGATGATTGTATGTGCTCAACCAATCACTGATTTCATCTTGTCTTGGTTCATCATCAAAGACAAAGGGAGAAGCCCTAGCATGGATGGTATGCTAAGATGGCTTCATTGGTAGGTAGGGCATGAATAAGATCTCGAATGAGCATTAGGTTGATGTGTTGTTGTGGAATAAAGATGATTTGATGTGTTGTTGATTTTTCAAGCATTTCAGTCATTTGCTAACCTGCAGTTGGCACCAATGCGATACCCCTATTTGCAAGGGGATACAGGGGCAAGAATTTGAAGGCATTTTCAGACCTTGAGGGCACTTCTAGGCAGTGCTGTGCCTTTTCAGCTAAAGTACAAACTCTGGGCACTACAACAACAAGATACAGCAAGCAATACAAGTAGATCCTGTGGGTTTATTTGTCCATACCAGCATGAGGAACAAATCTGGGCACTTCTTCACTATAGAGCAGCAGTGTGAACCCGGTGTTTCAGGGGCTAGACATCTTCTCAGCAGTATGGCTGCTAACCAACAGCCCTAATCAGTCTTTTTGTGTAGCAAAGGTTGCAGATCAGCCCCTTTATTGGCAATTTGCTGCAATCTGAATGCAAGAAATGGATAAAAGAAGTCATTAACAGCATACTTTCTGGTTAAGGCAGCATGTTTGAGGTGTCATTATGAGCGGCTAGGGATAAATCAAATGGATAGAGGACAAGCCTTCTTCCTTGGAGCTGAGATATAGGGCGGGCGGTCACACATTCTTGCATGAAGTTTTTGGATGGTTTGAAGTAGGGCATCAGCCTTGATACCCTAATCTATGAAGCGCCTTACTCATTTTTGAAGATTTTGCAGTTGCTTTCTGTCATGTGGAGAGTTGTTACACTTAAAGGGCATCTTACCAATATTGATTCGCATTCCTTGCCATCTGATACGGAATATTATCAACTGGCAGACCGGGGGCACCTCCAAATAAATAGGAGGTGACGGACCAGTAGCAGCTTGGCACTTAGGTGGATTTCTAGTGAGCCGACGAAGTTGTGAACAAGTCCCTTGTTCAATATCAGTGATCAGAAGTTTAGAATACCTTTCAGAGCCAAATTGTGCTCCCTTTTTAAATTTTTTGCATGTTCATACCCTATGGGAAATTTGTAATAAGTTGATGCAGCATGATGACTTTTTGTAAAAGTCTTGGCCTACTTAGACTTAGCTATCAATGCGATACTCTAGAATGTTTTTTCCTTGTTAATTATCCGTTGTTGCACAAACCACTTATAATTTTCGAGTTTTTCACTCAACTTCCAAAGTTGGACTCTATAGTCTTCGCCTTGGTGGTATAGTCTTCGCCTTGGTGGTTAGGCCTTAGGAGGTTATTAAAGTCTAGGTGCCTATGTATATTACCATGCTAGTCACTTTTTTGAGTCATATGAACATTGCACTAGATCCCCCATAGGTTTTTTTTAATTTCCGAGAAAATAATGTTTCCCGTAAACTTAGGCTATTTTTTAATAGTTTAATTGGGAAAGTTCAAAGTGTCATAAAAGCGTCGCTAGGGGGCCAAATGTGTCATGGGGGTGCTCGTTTTCAAACTCAGAGCACCCACTTTACCCCAAAATCCACTTTTCCTAAGTGAAAAAATCTCCAAAAAAACAAAAAAGTGAATACAAAATTAGAAAAAAGGAAAATATGAAGAAAAACACATCCCTAAATCAGTGGGAACTTGTCCCAAACATGTTCCAGTTCAACTAAGGATGATGTTGGGGCTAGTTGGAGACCAAATCAAGATCAAATCAAGTTGATTCCAATCAAATCCATGAAGGGGAGAATTTCTCCTTAGAGGGGCACATTTATCCATGGCGGAGCTCACCTCTTGTTGTATATGTGTCATAGAAAGAGGCGGGGGTGACCCACCTTATCAGCGGTGTCGCCTACCACCTCTAGTACACTCTAGTTTTCCCCCAATCATCTCAAAAAGCTCCAACACTTGGAAAATTCGCCCCCCTTGGGGTTTGCTCTCATTTTTCCCATATAAGTAATGCCTTGGCTCTCATTCAAACTAGTTCGAGTTGGATAGAGAGTAGGCTTGTTGATTGTAATAGCTATAGTTGTAAGTTTATTGGCTAATTCTTTTTTATATGTATGTTTAGAAATATAGATCTTACGTGTCTAATAAGTTTATTGGCATGTTGTTTTAGTCTCTCTATATATGTATTAACCGGATCTCACAAGTATCTTGGCAAAGCTTCTGGTTCGTTGCAGGAGTCCTAGATTGGAGAAAGCGTTGATCTAGTTTGCTTCCTCATTTTCTCCAACATATTCAAGGCATATTCCCTCGACATTCCACTGGAAAGCTCCACGGTTGATCATTCGGGTACCAAGCCACCTCTTCTTCTCTTTCACCATTTAAATCACTTATTTCCTTGGTTATTTTTTTCTTATGTCTTAGATCTGTGGTCTATAAGCTAACATTATTTTCAAATCTGATATATAAGAATTACATGCATAGATGTAGAGTCATTTTAAAGATTCAAGTCATTTTTAACTAGATCTAGCTTCAAGAAGGTTTTCATTTTTACAAGTTGTTTTAAAGTAGATCCAAAAGCTTGTTAAGTGAGTAGTTTTCTTAAAGTTTAAAAGTTAATATCTTGCATCAAAGTGTTTTATTGGCAGCCCCTTAAAGGCTGTCCAAGATCCTAAGAAATTGGGTCTCACAAGCCCAAATTTCTTAGTTTATTATTTCCTAGATTTAGTCTCTAACTTAGCATAATTTTCTAGTATTTTTCTAGTTTGCCCGAAACACTCTTAAAGTGATTTTGGGCATTTTTTCTACTAATTATCTTTGCTGGTTTTTGTATTGTGACAGCAGAAAAAGAGGATTTGGGGACCAATTTTGGCAAAGTTCAAGCAAACAAAGACATCCTTGAACCCTCCTCTTTTTTCTTGGCTCATTTCCAATAAATTGTAACATCTTTCCTTCGGCCTTATAAGGAGAAAGAGGGTTTCTTTAAGCATTGTAAATATCATAATAAAGGAGATCAGGTGGGCAACCAAGTGTCCACACCCCATCCCCCCTGGGGGAATTTGCACTTGTATTTTTGTGGTGTGATTTCTTCTAACATTTTACTTTACTTTTGTAACACAACCACACACTCTGCCTTAACAGGATGTATAGTTTCTAAAGTAGTTTCAGAGTTTAATTTTATGCTTTTCTCTTTTTCAAGTAAAGTAATTGGAATAAAACATCTAGCATTTCCGTGTATGCTCTTGCCCATCACAAGTTCGCCCTGAGCTTTGGTATAACCAAAAGCGGAACTGTGCACTCATTAATCTTTCATACTAATAAAAAACTCATTTTAATAAAATCAATCGCCCACAAAACATAACGAAAATCCGACGTTTTCGAGCTTCACTATTTGTGGGCAAATTTTGCAAAGGAAGCGGGAACAACTAGAAAGTGACCATGGGGCCCCATCAAGCTACACCCTCATTTGGTGTAGTGTTGGACACACCCCCGTGACTCCATCTAGCCCACACGTCCTTGTGCAAAGCCACATTAGTTAAAATCCGGACATATTCCTCATACCTCACAATATATCGGGAATCCCTTCCCCCTTAATCCATTTCATCCATAATAACTAAAACTGACCAAGATAAACTTGCACAACATTGCTCTTTACAACATTATTTGACTCCAGGACACTGGTCTACAATCTTTACTTTCTTCTTAAATTAATCAATGTGTTGTGAATGCTTTAAATTTCAATTGCTGTCGAAGTTATCTAAATCATTGCAAGTCTTGTCTCAGTAATTCATTTCAAACTCCTAGACTAATTCCATCTTTTGTTTCTTAGCTTAAAAACCTCAGATTCTTTTATAGGGACCAACCCCCCTGGCTTCGCTAGGAGTGGCCTAGACGAAGGGGTTGAGTGTTGAGTGACAATGTCTCGCGACTCGCCCCCAAGGACGCACCTAGTGGCTTGACTATTTCTGCCATGCTAATCCTCCCATGTGCGTGAAAGGCAGCAACAAATCCCACATTGTACAAGCAGCTAATAGGTTCCTTGATGTATCTAGTCAACACTAGGCTAGATATATGTTTTTCGGTGATCACCTTGTGTCAGTTAATGGTGGAGCCAAGGAAAGATTGTTAGGTAACAACAAAACATGTGCTCAAGCCTCAGATACCTGAGGGGCGAAGAGGAGTATGGGCTGAGATATCTAGGAGACGGTGAAATGAAGTTGCAAGGGTTTACAAACCAGTGTTTTAAAAACCGGTCAACTCAAAACCAGAACCAGCTGAGTTGAACGGTTCAATCCTCATCAACCTCAAACCAAGACAAAACTCGGCTCGAAGGTCGATTTGGTACCAAACCGATAGGTTTTTCATTAACTTGGACGAGTCAATACAAACATGCGCAGGGTACATGCGTGGAGGTTAGACACTGATGTTTTTAAAAAAAATTGACCAGTCTTGTACCTTTGAAGTCAGTAATATTGAATGGTAATGTTAAATTCTTAAAGTAAAAGTGGCATTCTCCTTGACTTTCATTTTCTATCATTTTACTTAAATTTTTAACATTACCATTAATTATTTCAGGATGTTTGAGAGTGGTTCCAACCTCATCAAACTTCATATGCAAAATATAGAATTTTAGATTTCGTTCAAATTTCAGCATACTTAATATTTTTGAGGATTTCAGGATTGCAAAGTTTCCACTGGATTCTATCATGTATGAGGGTAAGGGATTGGAATTTAATCAAGCACATCAAACTCTCTGTGTATCTTGATGTTGGTGGTTTTGATGCCTCATTGTTGAGGTTGATTGATCTGTTATGTCATGACCTTAATAAAAATGTATCCTTCAGTGAAGCAAAATCACTTATTAAGCATGGGAAGCTTTTCTAAGCTTGTTTTAACACTTGGATTAGAAAGTTTCATCAAAATTGTAGGGTGTTGACTAAGGTCCTTGGAGGATCAACTTCGAGATTCAAGGTAGAGGCAAGGGCTAGAGCTTAGAGAATAGGATCCCAATATAGGCAAGGAATTTGATGTTTTTGTATTTCAATTTTGATTCAAATATGTATCGCACTTGGTGTCATTTTGATATATTCACCCTTACATGATATATACATGAACAGAATTTGCATATTATGTCTCCAATAGTTTGAAATCATAGCTTGGAATGTTAAATATATATTTATTATTGTTTCATTATAATTGTAAAATTTCATATATTTTTGTATTGTCCGAGTCATTGAAGTCAAACTGCTCCGGTTCATTGCCAGTTCCGGTTCCAGTCCGAGTTGACCCTCGACCAATTCAATTCCCAGTTCCAAGTTTTAAAACATTGATACAAACTCAAATTGGACAGGTAGTGCATCAAACAGGAAGAGCACCTCAAGGTACTAATTTAGCTTGTGGTCAATGATGATATCCTGGTTCAGCCAGAAGCACACTTTTGTGGCACTCAGTTCATCAAAGGGAGAGTATATGGCAACTAGTACAACGAGTTGTGAGGCCATTTGGACTCGCAAGTTACTTGTAGGTTTACTTAATCAGGAGTTGGATCCCACGATGATATACTATGATAATCAAAGTTGTATCAAACTCTCTGTGAATCCAATTTTTCATGTCATCCATCTGATTAAACCAACTTGTCTTTTCCACAACAGAATTTGGCTCAGTCTCCATTCCCATTTTGATCTTGTAGAGGCCTTTGTTGCGCAATACAATCATAAAATTAGTCTTCCATTCAATGTAATTGAATGGGGTAAGAATACTTTGGGGAGAAAGATCCATTCAAGCTTATGAGCTTTGATCTTTATCTTCACCTGCAAACCTGTAAAACAATTTCTTTAGAATCCCCAAGGCTCTGATACCATTGGAGCAATGGATCTAGAAGCTAAATGAAATAGTAATTTGGTTAGCAAAAGTTAGAAGAGAAAGAATAAAAGTAATGATGCAACAAGTAATCTTTATTAACAATGAATGCTCAAAGAGAGTACATGAATAAATGCCTAATTAATGAGGCACAAACCTTCATATATAGGCAACCTAGCTTAGGATTAATTACTTGCACAAGCATAATGCTAGTGAAACCCTTAGTAATTACCCCTACATGATCAAGTGTGCTTTCCTAAGGAAGCAATAAGGATCATGCAATTGCTAATAGGTTGTAACTAGGCTTAGGAAACTCCATTGAGGTGCTTTTGTGCCTAAGATTAGACAGATTTGCCCTCCTTGGAAACTAAACTTGCCATATATGAGTGGCCAGGGTTAGCTAGCCTTGGAACTACCTTATGAAGTAGTTAACTCAATTATGCATGAGAAATCGAAGTCTAATTAGCCTAAATTAGTCAATTAGATAGTTAATTGAGTTAAAATAGCCATTAGTCAGTTAATTGAGCCTTAATTGCTAGCTTAAGTGCACAAAATCCAAGAAAAGGGAGGCAACTCATGCAAGAGAACCTTTAATCCCAAGAAAAATAACAAGAAATCCCTTAAAATGGGGGAAAAGGGAAGAAAGGTGCCTTTCAGGGTAAAAACAGGCTTTTTACACTTGTAAGTGTGCTTTTGAGGGTAAAACAAGGTTTTAACCCTGGTAAGTGCACTTTTGAGGGTAAAGAAAGAATTTTTACCCTCACAAGTGCACTATTGACCCTATAAAGCCAAAAAGTGGTGCAAAATGAATGTGCATGTACACCAACAAATACCCTTTCCAAGGAACACGGATTCTCTTAGACAAAGTGAGTTGACCACGATGATACTCTTACTTCAAGATTCTCTCAGGATGAAAGAGTTGACCTAGTTCAAGTTGATGGTGACCTTGCATAGGTTATACTTATTACCTATACCACGAACTTGGTATTCAAGGATCAAGGAGTTGATTTGTATGGATCTCTATCTCTATGGATTTAATAAATGTGATCCACTTGTCATGATCTTGTATGGAGATATGATTATCTTTACAAACTGTCCTAGACAATTCATGATGTGGTGTCCATTGATGTTGGCCTATGATGTTGATTTGGAAGATGATGGAGGTTTGCAAATCGTTTTTGCTCCAAGGACATATTCCTTTATATTCACAAGTGGTCATTATTCATTGGAGGTTCGAGATGTTGTGATAGCATGGTTGATAGTTTCTTTACAAGTGACAATTTCCTTACAGATGAAAAAGGTTGATTATAGGACCACAACCAGTATTGATTTGCAAATAGCTGATTTGGCGGAGTTGCAAAGGGAGTCGATGACTATCAATGTCTAAGTCACATGGTTCGAGTTCGTGTTTGAATTCGAAGACCTTAAAATTCTAAAAAAAAATGGGAATGAAAAATTTAGCTATAAAATTCGGCATTAAATTCGTCAGACTATAAAACTTGAAAATTAAAAATATATATATAAAAAATTTACTAAAATACATAACTTTTTGAAAAGATTTTCTATTTCTTTAATTATGATAAGCAACTTATGTTTACATTATTTTATTATATTATTATACTATCTAACTTAACTTAATAGCATACTTATTTGTATTTATTTGTATTTTATACTTTTATATTTGATGCATTCCCCTTAACGTAAGTATTTTTCCTAACGCTCTATTCGCTATAGTCAAACCTCTAAACTGATAGACAGACAATTTATATCATCGTGGACGCTACACACACTGTCGAATGACATCTATTATCCGAAATAAGTGGCAAACTACAGGTGAAAGATTAGGCCAAATAATAAAATATTTATAGGTTTTGAAACAGTGCATGTATTGAATCTTCGTCAAAACAAGTCCCAATAGGTTATTTGGGCGATTAAAAGGTGGGAATCGAGAAAGAAAGCATAGATAGAAACCGTGATGCATCCTCATACGACAAGCTTTACGATTTTATGAAACCGTTAACACTGAACCATTCATGCAAACCACTGAACCATGAACATTAAATCGTGAACACTCGCTCGATTCACGATAGGGTTTGCCCGCAGACCGTCAACCATTCACACTTACCACTAAACCGTGAACACTCGCACTATTCAGGTCAAAGTTTACTCGCAGACCACCCAAATCCAAAAAAATAACGAATTTTAGCGATTTTACGCAAACTTTCAAATAATTCGAGCAAATTGATGCGTCTGGCTTCCTCTTCACGTGGTCATCCTATGGTCGTGACTTGAAAATCTGTTATTTTCAATGATTAAAATCGACTGTCCAAAAAATCCGATGAATTTTAAATTTGAAAGCAAAAAATCGCCTAATCCAATGACTTAAATCAATGTAAACACTTTCCTCGTAAAAAGGAAGTGTTAGTTTTTCAGGTTACTTTGAAAGCATTTACTCCATGTTTAAGGTACTTCATGATATTTGTGGTACATGGTGTATGTCCATCCCCCTAATGGTCTTAGATAGATTGGCACATGGGAGATGGTCCATGTAGGATTTGGACAGTTAAGATAGCTTGCTCAGTGGATGCTTGATCTTAATTGATTGCTACCTTAGTGTTCTTCCCTTAGGGGTTGGAGATCTCTTAACAGTTTGGCGAATGACCTACATTGGGGTCCCATGGAGGAGCCACTTGCTAGGAGAACACACTACATGGGATCATGAGTGTTTTGCCTCATGGAGGAGGGCATTAAGCCCTTGGTGACAGGTGGCAACTTGGATTTTTATTCAAAGAATTGGAGATGGCTCAAGGATACCTGGGTTTTTGACGATGTTCCTGCAGGGGCAACTAACCCAATGGAGTACACTGCTTAGGTGGATCAATGGAGTCTGTAGAGGCATGTGATGGAGATGTGTGGACATGCCTTGTATAGCTACATCACCTTGGAGCCATTATTGTGCATGACACCACCTAGGAGCATGACACATGTACTTTGGAGTCTCACTTATGTTGGCATACGAGTGCTCATTGTAGGTTGCTTGTAAGAGCTAAGGTCGGCATTGTATTGTTGGCCTCCCTTACCTCTCGTATAAATAAAGGGAAGAGAGAATCATTTCAATATTATCATTGTTGTAATTTTATGTTTTTACCTATCTTCTCGAGGAGATTCACTAGGGTTCATGAGTGCATGAGGAAAACCTAGGAGAAGTTATGGAAGAGAAAGAGGACATCTTGGTTTGGAGTTCTCTTGTGACTAGGGTTTTCCCTTTGTGGAACAGACATTGGAAATGATGATCACATATTCATCTTATGTTCATTCTTATATTACTCTTGTGTAAGTTGTTACCTAGAGAAGGGTGTGCACTAGCCTCTCTCTCTCAAGTATCTTCTTTAGCACTTGATCTTCCTCTCTTGAGTCGCTTGGGTATCATAAGTCGCTTGGGTATCATGGGCTTCTTGGAGAATGTTGGAGCACCTTGGAGGTCCAGGGTCAGGATTTATCCCTTAGAGATTGAAGATTAGGTTTTTGCAATAACATCCTAGGTGGATCTTGGAGAAGAATAAGAGTGGAGAACTTCTTGCCTTTGAGTACAAGTTTGAGTGATTCTTGCATATTGGATCACCTTGAGACTTGGGAGGATTTGTACTAGCCTTGAGATAAGGCTATGGTATGTACAAGTAATTCATCTCGAGCATATTAATGCAGTTTCCTGCTGTCCTATGCCTGTGAAATTTCCAGATTTGAATTTCAGCTATATATGTTCTTCCTTCATTGTTACCTATAGATATATATGTTTTGCTGATTTGACACAAGTAAAAGGACAAATTGTTAAGTTATTTAGCACCTAACAAAAGAAGATAAGGGACTGATTTTATTGTTGTCATACTACTGTTGCACTGCTGTTATTATTGTTGTAAAGTGCATTCTCAAATCTGGTTATTCGCTGATAAGTTGCCCTAGAAAGGCTGAAATGTATCCTTGAGTTTGGTACATTTTCTCCTTGAATTGCTAGGAAATTTGGAGTTGTTTCAAAGCGAAATATTGTAACCTTTCTGCTGCTGTTTTGTACTTTATTTTACAACAGTCCTAAGGTTGAAGGAGAAATTGATGAATCGCATTGAATATTGAATTCCAATAAATTTTCAAAATCTTCCCTTGTGATACTCTATTTTTGTTGCCCTTTTTGTACTTGATGTTCAAGTGGAATTGTTGAAGGTACGTGGACCACTTATGATGGTGGTCGTTCTGCAATTTTCCTTGCATATGCATGAATTGCAAAGGCTTCTGGTCTATGTGGGTGATTGTTTCTTTCCCATAATATAATGCTTCCATTGCCAACATGTAATACTCCAAATTTTCATAAAAATTTAAAATTTTTCTTACGACAATTAATGTTTAAAATCATCGATAAAGAGGGTAACTTAACTGCTAACAGTTAACATCCTAAAGGGCCTAATCTAGAAACTAAAACCAATTCTTTTATTAATTTCTATAACTGCATACTTCACTATCTACATTCATAACTAAGTATTGAAAGATTGATTTAGTAGGTAATGATCTGAGGTAGTAATAGCTGAAAACAACTGTTTGTTTACTATGTACTAAAGTTTGTTTCCTGTTTAAAATGAAGGAACTTCAATTCATGCCCGAGGCTTACTTAGTTCTTGAAGCTAATGCAAGTGAAATAATGATTCTTGTATAGGTCTCTTTTTATAGGTAAGACATTTTGTATTCCAGTTTCAGGATCGAGATTTATTATCTCAACTTGCAAAAGTAAAACGCTAGAATATCTGTTAAATTTAAAGCTTTGAGAAAAAGAAGGTATTGTCAAACCTATTCCTTTCCAAATCTTGAATTGTTTATGTCATTGTGAAACGTTTAGGGTCTAGGTTTTTACCCTTCGTATTCTAGGCCTAAGAACATGATGTTTGCCTATTTTTTTTTTCAATTCTTGAAAGGCATGAGTACTTAGAAAATAAGAGCAAAAATAGAACTTATATTTTTAGCCTAAACTATGAGCATAACTTGTACATCTTATATTAAACCTATTGCTGGTGTAAAAGATCTTAATTCTACAAGCAACATTAAAGAAGGAAAATCCTATACACTAAGTCTTGCAATACTACTTCTTCCAAAGTATTTCATATGCCTTGAAATTTACATATGCCCGAAATGTGAACATAGACCAGAATTAACCTATGCTTATGTATTGTCATGAGGTTAAAAAATTGGACATTTGTATAAGCGATACTAAAGATTTATGCAAAGTATAGATTGATGTTCCCAAAGTATTTAACGTTTGTGTGTGTAAAGGTATGCACTATAAGAATATAAGTATAGGCTTAGCACTTAACCTTTGTTTAAAAAGTAGGGTCAAATGATGCAAACGAGACTATAATACCATTACAAAAACTATGCTAAGCATCTCCATAAATAAAATATCGGGCTTATATGTTTTCAACCAAGGTCTTAACAAGGGTTATGTAAACCTTTTTACAGGCTTCACCCAAGTTCTCGAACTATAGAGCAACACCCACAAATTCAAGACAAAGTGGAAACCACGTGGCTATCTGTTAGTGGATAGGGTTTTGGTGTTGGTAAACCCTACTACATAACCGTTCCAACCCTAAAATCACGCATTGTTTACCATACCTTTCGCTGTTGTGAGAAGTGCCGCCAGGCTCATGGCCTTTGATGCCATCGTTTTGTTTGTATGAGTGATGGCCTTCGATGCCAAAGTCTAGCTCTATGAGTGTCTTAACCCATGTATCAGCCAAGCTAAAACCTCTGTTTGATAGCAGTGTGGTCTCTGGTTCTAAACTCGCAGCTTACTCTGTGGATTTTCACTGACAGTGGGGAGATTTGGTTTCGCCGTAGCTTTTACTGTGGCTTTCTCATTCTCGTCGAGGTTCTTGGCATTTCTCCTGCTCAGCTGCTAGGGTAAGAAGTTTTCTTTTGCTAGGGTTTGTTGTGCAAAACAAGAACTGTGCGGCCAAGGATAAAATCTCCAAGTAACTCATTTTAACCCTTTCTGCAATGCCATAAATTTTATTACTGTAACAAGGTTTTCTTTTGAACAAAGAACTTAACATTTCTCCATTCTAATGTGCAGCCTTCTCTACAGGTGAAGTCTCACAACTGTGAGCTGGAAGACTTCAGGAAAAAGGTTTCACGCTTCTTAAGCAACCGGGTAAGCCTCGGTTTCATGCCTGAGGTTCTTTCTGTGTTGAATGTGTGGGGTTTGAAAGGATAATGTCTCGGCGAGACATTGAGCTCCCTTGCCGTAGCTGCGTTGAACAATACTTTTGGTTGTAAAGGTCGTGTGGCCGTAGACTGTTATGTTTGAAAGTTTATGTTTCTTAGGGTTTCGTAGTTTGTAAACTTTTTGGTTTTTAACTTGTAATGGTTGACAGTAATAGAATGGGTGCACCAACCTGTGTATAATGAAGTCTTTCATAGACTTGGACATCGTGGTTTTTCTATGTTATAGAAATCAGTTTGTTTAAGCTTATTAATGAAATTTTGAAGAACCTTGTGGTTATTTCCCTGTATCTGGTGAATGATTTGATAAAAGATAATGTAAAGGTTTCGTTGTTTGTAAAAGTCCATAATTTTGATTTTGTTAAGATGAGGTTATTATGTGGAAATCTAAAGTGAAAACTAGCTTCTGGGTTTTTCCTTTTAGTTTAAAGATTGGTTTATGAAATAATAAAAATGAAAAAGGGTTTGACACTAAAACCCGAGTATGACTGTGTAAATTTGATTTATAATAATTTATTTATCTTTTGTTATTTAATTTAGTATATAAAAGATAAATAGTCTAAACTCTGTTTCTGAGTAAAAAATTATTTAATTTAGGGCAATTATAATATAGATATTATAATTATGTAAAGAAGAATTTGATTATTGAGGAAAAGATAAAACTGTAAATACCTTATTTTTGGAAAGAGGAAAGAAAGAAAGACTTGGTTTACAATTTTCCTTAATTAGGGTTTGTATTTTGTTTTAAATTAAAACTCTGCATTATTGTTGTTTTTACTTTGATGTAATTGATATCTGCTGTTTTACTTAGAGTATTACTGAAATTACCTAGTTGCTATTTGCAAAACCTAAGTTATTACTAAAAATTTCATTATACTGTTTATATAATCTAAGTTATTCCTATTTACGTTATTTTTCTGTTTCCTGTAATAATTAATAATTATATATATTTATAATAGGTTAAGCTTATAGATAGTGATTATCACTGTGTTAAAGGGAACACAGTTACACAAACTATGTATTGGTTTTTAAGAGACCTTTTATGATAGTTTTTGTTTAGGTTTTAAACAGATGTATTATAACTAACGAAACTTTTGAAATAGAGGAATCTTTCTTTTAAACATTCTTATAAAGATTTAAGAATAAAAACTAAATAATCATATTCTTACATTTCTTGATTTGATTTAATTATCAAACTTAATTTTACCTACTGTACTAGAGTACTACCTTCTTGAAGGTGTGGAAAAATACAATCAAGTAATTTATTCATCAATAAATTTAAACTAACCCTAAATCATTTATTCTAATACATATATGAACAGAATTTATAAATCTTGGATCAATAAAAGATTTAACTAAGTAACAGAATAATCAATCATATAGATGCATCAAATCCTAAATTTATGTATTCCAATTCCTATGCTTGCATAAAGAATATAAAATTCACATTTAGAACCTAGTAATATAGCAGAGGAGACAACAACCTAAGGAGCTCGTTCCTCCCAACCAACTCCTGAAGACGGCTGAGCTGCAAATCTTATGACCCCCGAGCCTGTCCACTGGTCCACCTGGTTGAAAGCACTGGGTGAGAGAATAGGTTTAGAAACCCTTGCAACTCCACAGAGTAATCAGCAGTAATATTTCTGCCTGTAGCAGTAAGAACTCAGCTCAAAACAGCTGCACTAGTTCAGTAAATCAGCACTTTCCACTCAAACACTTATGCCTGTCCCCTCCATCGAATTTCTTGTGCACCAATTTCACTCAAAATTTTCACAAGTAAAGAATGAGCAACCTCAGCTGAATTCGATGGGTAGTTTTTATCAGCATGCCTAGGTCTTTTGGGTCAGTTTTCACTTAATGAGCCACCTGCTCTTGTTCCACTTTCTCGGGGAACATGACCACAAAAATAGGGAAGTTGCCTCCTGCAACAGCTAGAAGTAGTTTGAGGATGCTGCCAAATGTCAATCTGCTCTCAACCCAACCTATTCCACCAAGTGGCCAGTAGACACTCATTTAACAAGCTCCTTAAGCTGTTGTCTCATCTTTTATTTATTAATTAATAAAATATTCAACAATTAAATACAATTATCCTTGACCCCACTTGGTCAATAATTACAAACTTTATAATAAAACTAAAACATAATGTCTCATAAAACATTAAAATGATTTTGAAATTTGGGGTGTCTGACACAACATGCCTACCCAATGGAGTACGTCTTGTTGTTGTTGTTGTATTTGTAACTTCGAAAAATATTCTAATGTATATTATCATTGTATGTTGTTATACCCCCATCAAAGATGTGTTTCCCTCCTTTCGGAATGTCATTATTGTCTGTGGTCCTTGAGGTACAACCTTCGTTGTAAGTTGGGGCAGTAGTCCCCAGTTTAATATAATAAAATGTATTTTTGGAGTCTCCCTAGGTGAAGTTGGCCCTACTAGGGTAAGAAGTCAGCCCAGTCAAGTTAGAAAGTCAATCACTTGAAGGATATAAATAGGGAGGCGCCCTCCCTCATTTATACACACACTCACTCACTCAAGTTCGCATGAGGAGAGAGAGAGAGTTGCAGAAGACTTCTTATGCTTGGGTTTTTCCATCTTGTGATATTGTCTTAGTGACAGAACTATTCTGAGGAAGTTTGCGGGGTTTTCTCCTTTATGGTTTCCTTGAGGAAAATCTGTGTGTCTTGTGTATCTTCTATATCTTGTGCATCTTGGATATTTTGTTGTGCTTGTTATTCTTTCAGATAAAGATCCTAATCAATTTGAATAAGACTAGAAAAACTACTATGGATGGTCCTGGGTTGTACCTACGCGATGTCTTTGCTCGGGAATATGATGAAGACCTAGATGAGGAATAGGCCTACACCCAGCATGAAACAGGGTTGGCTCTGTAGAAACTTCTGATGACAAATAGATCCGACAGATGTCACTATTCAATGATCGACAGGATGAGGACTATGTCAGTAGCTACGATGATGACTCTGTAATGATGACGTGACCAAAGGTGTTGATGACTATGGCGAGAGAATACTTTCCTAGTTAAGAGGAAGTGTTGTTGTATTTGTAACTTCAGAAGATATTCTGATGTATATTATCATTGTATGTTGTTGTACCCCCATCGAAAATGTGTTTCCCTCCTTTCGAGATGTCATTATTGTCTATGGTCCTTGAGGTACAACCTCTGTTGCAAGTCGGGGCAGTAGTCCCAAATTTAATATAATGAAATGTATTTTTGGAGTCTCCCTAGGTGAAATCGGCCCTGCTAGGGTAAGAGGTCGGCCTAGTCAATTTAGAAAGTCAGTTACTTGAAGGGTATAAATAGAGAGGCACCCTCCCTTATTTATACGCACACTAACTCACTCAAGTTTGCATGAGGAGAGAGAGAAGATCAAGAAGGAGAGAAAGAGAGTTGCAGAAGACTTATTGAGCTTGGGTTTTTCCATCTTGTGATATTGTTTTAGTGACGGAACTATTCTAAGGAAGTTTGGGGTTTTCTCCTTTATGGTTTTCCCAAGGAAAATCTTTGTGTCTTGTGAATATTCTCTATTTTTTGCATCTTGAATATTTTGTAGTATATGTTATTCTTTCAGATAAAGATCCTAATCAATTTGAACAACACTAAGAGGGAACCAATTCCTGAAGACTAATTACCTTGGATGAGAATATATACAGGCTACTTTGGAAAAAGAGGGACAAAGACAACGACAGACATAACCTGGTACACTGATCTCCAGCCTCTGGATCAAAAGAACTAGGTTAGAACTAGGTTTTACTAGGCACGGTAGCTAAGGATGGCAATAGAATGAATAGATAAATGTAATGACTTAGTAATAGGGAATGGAATTCGTGACGACTCCCAGATTGACCTAAGCATGCATTTTATTTTTGAAATAGAAATGAGACATTACAATAATGTCCACGCATAACCAAAATAGATTAATGGAACTGGAAAGTACAACTTGCCAAAAGGGGCAACAGGGAGAGTGCCAAATTCAACTCCAACGAGTATAAAAGCAAATCCTAGAGCTAGAAGACCAACTATAAGCACAATCTCTAGGTCGTAGAGGAATAGACTAAGTAAAATGAACATTCAGTGGCTATCATCCTCAGAGCCAGGAATGGCAATGTCAACCCTAAGAACATGTCCGATAATGTCCCCTGGACTGATTGGCCCCTGGGTAGTGATCGACGCTGGCCTCCGGATAGAGAAAGTTTTTTCTTCAGGCAAAAGCAAAGGAAGGAAGTTCAATACCCTGCATAAATTCTAAAAACATTCCTCCAAGATTCTTCAAGAAATTCCTTGTTGAATTTAACTATTTGCAACTTCATCTGTTATCGTTATGTCCAGATATTAGCCTGTGCGAATCCCCCTTTCACTGAATTTGTGTCAATTGCATCCCAACTGACAACCTAACTTGGCCTCTAATCCCCGTCCATAGTGCTGAGTGAGTTAAGTTCTGTCTGTAGAAAAGTCTGGCTGAGGTTATTATATACAGCGACAGTATTTAGGGCCAAAATAATACAATTTTCAGGATTCTGGCCTGTTCTGTGATGCTTCTACTGGCAACAACATAATGAAGATTATTTCAATTTGCTAAAACCAGATTTTATCTCAAAGTACTTTGCCAGTAGCCATGTTTTTTCCTTAAAACAGCTAAGAAAATTGCATTTGTTATTCTAAAAGTACTCAAAGATCCAAGGCATGGAAATCATTAATGGCTGCTGAGCTTGGCTTGTGAAAGGAATTGTTTCTGCTTACATTGCCAGAGGAAACCACAGACGCGATAGACAACGCAATGCTCGGCTTCTCTGCAACCTGTTAATGGCATGGAATTCAATGTTAGTGTAATGAAAACGTACGATGATGAGATTGTCTAGCGACGAGCCTTTGAAGAAGAGATTACCATGAGCACTATTGGCGCCATGGCGAAAATTTCAATAAATGAGCTGTTGTTAACCCTTCAAAGCCTCCGGGTTCTATGCAGGATAGCTCCGGCCGGAATATGGGAATGAGCTTCAGTTGATGCAAATACATACGCGTCGCTGCCTATACCGCGCAACCGCTAAATAATTGCAGAGTTCGAACACTTCATTGTAGGGTGTTGAGGTGTCTTCAAAAATGCTTTTATGCATATACATACGTGTCTTCGAAAATGTTTTTACACGGGGAGGATAAATACCATTCCCATAGGTAGGAAGGCTAAGAAATCACCTTCTTTCATGTTGGATGTTTTAAATTTTTCATGTAGGATGTTTTAAATTTTTTTATTTTAAGGTGGTTTACTACTGAGTATATATTGTTTTAATAACTTTTTATTTTGTTTTAATTTTTCATAACTTTTTATTCTGTTTTAATTTTTTATTTTGAATTGATATGGATTTTTATTAGTTGATGTGATTTTTTAAGTACTTTTTATCTTTTGTATATAAAACTTTGTATCAATTATTACAAAGGGGTTCAATAAGAGCAGCATGTCCCTTATAATAATTGAACCTAGGTTGGGAGGGAAAGAATCATTCTTCTCAACCACCCAATCTACTTCCAATGCACATTAGACGACCTAAACTTAATTGTGTGGTATAATGTAAAACTAACTTTATTTGGTTAATAATTCTTTTTTTAATATAAGAAAACAAGTTAATGATCCAAGGCCCAAAAGCATTTAGGAGGAGTGAGAATCCCCTTATAAATAACCCACCACTTTGAAATGTAAGTGGACATGGTTTTGTTTATACATAATGATACTATGTAATGATGAAATAGATTTTTATATGGATTCGCATAAGAGTTAAATATCATAAACATTTTCCACTTTTGGTGTACAGCATGAGTGGGCCTAATGGCTAAGAGCATGTGTTTCCTCTTAGGAGGTTACAGGTTCAAATCCAGATGGGGGTAGTGTATGTACACCTCTGTAGACTTTAGCAGTTAAATCACTGCGCAAAGGGGGTCCCTTGTCCCACAAACAAGGGGGTCTCATACACCAAATTGGTGCCTCACTTAACGGTGACCTTAAAAATAGATTATTATTTTTTTTTTATTATAATTAAAAAACAAAATCGTTGTTATCGGTGAAAAGTTGCGTAGTGCTAGAAAGTGTATTGTGAAATGCTTATATATGTATATGTGTGTGTGTGAGGGTAAAGACAATTCGCATCAACAGAAGATTTTATAGCGGCTAGTACATTGTATGCACATAGTTGGATGCACCACATATGTCATGTCGTGACATTGTCATCATGCATGGAGTGCAATTGTACAATTCACCAATGTTATTGCCTTATATCATGGCATTGATGTCACACATGGAGTATGATGGTACATTCCATCACATTATCGTCACATGGAGTCTGATGGTACATTCCATCACATTATCGTCACATGGAGTCTGATGGTACACCCCATCAACGTTATTGTCATGTGGAGTCATGTGTTATACAATGCATGTCGACTTAATCTATATGCTCACATTTAAACTCTAAACTACTTTTTGGCCATACGTGGATCACATTGCATAGATTTTCCCTGTAAAGTCATTATCTAAAAGTGTCAAAGTGTTAGTGGTCTTGTATTTTCAAGTCACTAGACTTCCTTTGTTAGACTCTGTAACTCAATTACCTAAGATCGGTATTGGACATTCGATGTCAAAGATTATATGTTTGTTATCATTCTCATCTTTTTAGTTGTTTTTCTGGAAAATGTTGGCCATTTGTTCCACACTATAAATATGATCAATAGATCTTATGGAGTGAGAAATTATTTTGCACAAATATTGAATGCTTGAATAATGATTTAAGGTTGAGTGTGTGTGTGTGTGTTATGCAACCAAGTGAATTGGGGCAGCCTATACGACCAAAAAGTTTCACAAAATTTATGTCAAGTGTATGTACTATGTTGGCAAGGGTTGTAGAACACGTGGCTCCACATGACAATAACATTAATAGATTGTATGGCCCAACATGTCGTAACACTAGTATCACACATGGAATTAGTGATACAATCTATTAATGTTATTGGCATGCACCGTGCAGCCCCTATTAGTGTAATATATACAATCATGCTTAAATTTCACATATTTTTTTGAATCACCTTTGACATAGATTTTTTAAATCACCTTTGATATACTCCATAGGTGAACTACCTAACATCATTATTGGACATTCTTTGTCAAAGATTATAAGTTTGTTAATGTTCTAGTGTTTAAATGGCTTTTTCGAAAAAACATTGGGTTGTTCTTGCATGTCTAGAAACATGATAAATAGGTCTTCTATGCTAGAACATAGTTATGCACAAATCTTGATTGGCTTGAATAATGATTTAGATTTTTATGTGTATATGTCTATTATGCAACCAAATAATGTGGGGCACCCAATACGACCAAAAAGTTGCATGAAATTTAAGTCTCGTGTATTTGTTACATTGTTAGTGGTTGTATGACTCATGGCTCCATGTGACAATAATACTTATAGGCTGAATGTCCCTAAGTGTTCTAACACCAATATCACAAATGGAATCAATGGCACAATTTGTCAATGTTATTGCCACATGTTGTATGGCCCCTATTGACATAATATATATGTGTGTGTACCTAAATTTTGCACATTTTTAGAGCTCCTTTGTTAAACTATATGAGTCAACTATCTAATATCATTATTGGATATTCTATGTCAAATATGATATGTTTGTTGCCATTCTCATGTTTATGGGGATTTCTAAATATGTTGAGCAATTGTCATGTATCTATAAACATGATCAAATTGTCTTCTAGACTAGCACATGATTTTACACAAATCTTTATAGGCTTGAATAATGAATTTAGGGCAGTGTCTTTCTGTGGTATTGTGCAACCAATTAAAACAAGGCAACCCATAAGACCAAAAAGTTTCATGAAATTAACTCAAGTGACTCTAGGCTCCACATGAGAATAACATTAGAAAATTGTGCGATTGAGCATGTTAAGAGACTAGCATCACATGTGGAATCAATGATATGATACACAAATTTCATTTCCATGTGTTGTATGGCCCTTGTCGATGTAATATCTATGCTCGCACTTCAATATTTGGACAATTTTTTGGTCATATGTTGATTGCAATCATATTATTTACTTTGCATTTCATCGTATCATTAGTGACACTATTGTCCCTTGAGCACCACATGTCGTGACAACAATGTCACATGTAGACTTTGTTCCAACAATCTACCAATAGCGTTGTTATGTGGCATGTAATATAGTTGAATAGCATGGGCAACCCATATGATTGTGATTCACATAAAACCATAATTTTGTATGAAATTCAAGCATAAGAATATGTATTATATTAAAGGAGCAATGCTACATGTGGCTTTGTGCAGTAATAACAATGGTGGATTGTATGACCAAAGTCCATGTGTGATTTCGATGTCAGGACATGTAATAATAACACTTGTAGGTTGTATGGTTAGACTCCATGCATGACGTCAATGTCACGATACTTAGTAGCTCCAAGCGCATCCCTTGTTTTCATATAGCATACAAGGGGGCATTAAAATTTGTGTTGCTTTTTGTTACACAAGTTTTATTAATACTCTTAGTATGATAACTAAGCATTAGGCCCACTTTGAACTAAATTCACTTGTTGTTATTTATTGTATGACCAAATGTTAGCCTACACACTTGTAACATCCTCAACTGACCTGGTAGTAATTTTGGGCTAACGAAGAACCCAATCTATTGATTTGATACCAGTATGTCACTTATACCCAATTCTCCCTTTGAATTCCTTCAATTTAACAACGGAAGAGTATATCATGTACTCGGTAGTCACTGTCGTCCATGGAGACCACGGGTCTACTCGGATATCACTTAGAAATCTTAGATAATTATAACATTACAAACTCTCATGGTTTCTATACAATTACACAGTGAAATTTAAACAATATGTTTGAACCTAAGGTTATGAAGGTTCATCACACCTTTGTATCTTCTGGAAACAACCAGTCGAAGGACATTAGTCAACTAGCAGAGCAATCAACTCGAGGTTCAACTCAATGGTCGACTAAACGGTCGATCGCATGGTAAATGAGGTTATTGTCAGCTCAACTAGAACAACCAACTAAACTATGGGATGTTGTGGATTTTGTGGAAATAGTTAGAACCAACAACCCCTATTTGTGGTCCCCAACATGGTATCAGAGCTATTGGTTTTGACCTATCCTACTGTTTGTGAATTATGTCGAGTCAAATCTAGGGTTGATCGAATCCGAAGTAAATATTTGTCGACTGATACCTCTTCTTGAGCTTGGATCATATATATTTGATAAGAATGATGACTTCCAATGTAGAACCTATTTGTCTGAACAAACACAACTATGTAATCCAGGCGCTAGATATGGAGACTTTGTTGAAAAGCAAGGGGTTGTGGCAATATACGAAGGTTGATATTGCATATCTGACAATTCATTAGGCTAAGTTTCTCATTGATGGAAAAAGGATGAGGTTGTTAGGGTCATAATGACCTACATTTCAAGAGAGATTTGCTTTCATATAAGCAATATCAATTGTCCTCATGTTTTTTGGAGTAAGTTGAATTTATTATTCAACAAGGTTAATGAAGATCAAGCAATGGAGATAGAGAGAGAGTTGATCTCTAAAAAAAACCTTTTCTTTCATAGGGTTGAGGACTATTTAGGTCGCATCAAGGAGCTATAGTTGAGAATGGGCGAATGTGTTAAGGATTTTCCGAAGAAGGATGGAAAACTCATTGAACTAGTCTTGATGAATTTGAGGACACCTTATGATGTATTATGCTCCTCCTTTTGCACCAATTAGATGTCACACAAGCAATATGGTAAGGACTTTACCTTTGATATCTTATGTGATTTGTTAATTTAATACTAATAAAATTTGCTTGAATAAGGGAAGTTTGGTACCATACACTAGGCTGACTTGCTCAAAAGGAAGATCAAGCAAAATTATAAAGAACATGTTCGACGAGATTATTGATTAGAATGTATTGACCAACCTACGAAGGGAAAAAACAAAGAGTCATTGATGAAGAAGGATCGAAACAAGAAAACTTGTAACTACTATGGAAAAGTGAGACATGTTGAGAAAACCTGTTGGAAGAAAAGGACAAGCTTCTTGAGGAAGGTGCATCAATTGGTTAGTCGATAAACCAACTTTCTGAAAATTTTACCTTTTTTGTTAGCACTTCCCAGGTATTGCATGCCCGTACCACTCAAACAAAATGGATGGTCGATTTTGGTTGTACTCGTCATATGGATAAGGATGCTTCTAACAAAATATTTATGTAGTTGATTATTACGCTCTCACGGTTGTTGGAAGCGACTATGTTGAATGCCGATATGGTTGAATATCCTATGTTTATTGTGTTCCTATATTGAGTGTAGATTTGTTGTCAGTTGCTCAACTTACACATACCAAGAAGGTTGTTGAGTTTTGGTTAGACTGATTTATCATAAATGATCCAAGGCTTGGGGGGGAACTATTGCTTCAAGATATTTATATCCCAAATATGGACTTTACAATTTCTATGATTCTCTTAGATCGACTGGACCGAATGCTCTTATTACTCAAACCGATGACATAATTCAAATTTGGAATGAACGACTTGGACATCTGAACTTTCAAAGTTTGAAGATGACGGTAACAAATAATAGTTACTGGCCTCCCAAATATTGTTCCACTTGATGGATTTTGTAGAGGATGTGTGCTTGGAGAGTATCGTTAGACAAATTTTGATTATGGGAAAGCATGGTGAGCACAAAATCGGTTGGAACTTGTTCACGATGATATCTATTGCATGAACAAGCCTTCATTAGCAAGTGTGAAGTATATTTTGACCTTTATTGATGATTTCTCTAGATTTGTTTGTGTATATTTCTTGAAGAATAAGAGTTGTGTCTTTGAAAAATTTGAGGACTTTCAGACATTAGCTAAAAAACAATGTGGTTGACCTATTAAATGTTTGAGATCAGACAATGGTAGAGAATATGTGAGTCGATAGTTTGAAGAATATCTCTTGCAGAATGGAATTTCTTTGCAGATATCTATTCCTCACACCCCTCAGCATAATGTAGTTGCAAAAAGGAAGAACCAGACTTTAGTATAAATGGCTTAGTGTGTACTATAGACCAAATATCTTATGACTAAATTTTGGGGAAAATTTGTCTATTGTTCAAACTATCTCCTGAATCTTGTACCGATTAGAGTTGTCACTAACATGACTCCAATCGAGAAGTGGAATGGAATGAAACCCTCTATTGGAAACCTTAGAACATTTGGATGTGTTGTTTGGGCACATATCAGTGATAAATGCAGGAAGAAATTGGATCCAAAGAGTCATGCTTGCATCACGATGGTCTATTTTGATGAATAAAATGCCTATTATCACACACAATGTATCTACCCACTAAACATATCCCATCCAGGATGGTAGAAGTGAGCTAGTTAATCGATGACACCGCAAGGGCCTCATCCACTACGAATGGAAGGTAGTTGTGACACCGGAAGAGATCTTGTCACTTTATATCAAACCATAGAATGATAAGGGGGGAGACCCTACCAGCCTATGAGGGCTAGCGAACCTACTCAAGACACTCTAAAGAATAAACAAGTGATATGTAAGGTGAACAATGAGTAAGTAAATCTAGATCTAGGAAGTTGGATGTGGTAGATGAGGTTACGGTCAAGTTGGGAAGGCTTAAGATAATGGAAAATTGCCCAACTTGAAGAGAAATATACCATAAGGAACCTAGGAAAGTAGATATAAATAGATCTAGTTTAAAATAGAAATGCCCAAGTTAGATCCACCTAGGGTTTATGCAATTTAGGACAAAGTGGACCCAAAAAAGTAGATTGGGATGTCTAAATACTATATCTAGGTTCTTGAAGAATAGATCTATGCATGTGAAGTGTGTTCAAGCATACCCAACTAACAGATATGAAGGATTAACCAAAATCCCAAGGAGGGCGTCCCACCTAAAGAAGAGTAGTGCTAGATCCAAGGGTAAATGGAGTCAGATCAAGTTGAAACTTTATATCTAGGGTTTAAATATTTATTTCTAAGTGGTTTTTTATGGTCGTCATCAAATAAGTACATGATCTATCATATCTAGAAAACTAGGGTTTTGTGTGACAATTGGATAAAAATATGGAAAATAATACTAATATTGTAGATCATACCTAAAAATACTTGTGGTCACCTTATACATCAATGATACTTCCACTTAGTTACATTTTTTAGTGAGATACAACAACATCTGAGTGAAACGTTTTGTCCAAAGGAAGTAAAGTGTCCTCTCCACCTGCAAATTCAAACTACAGAAGTGAGATTTGATCCACAGATGAAAAATAAACAATGCAAGTCATCTAAAGAGAAAGATTCAATGCACAAAGTAACAATTGGTCACTCCCTAAAAGATGAAAGCGATCCACACAAAGAGATGATGCAAGTCGCCTCCACAATCTCTCCTCAAGCAAATCGCTATCCTTGCAAAAATAATTCAACCTTTACAAAAAGTATATCATTTGCATGCAAGATCCACTGAAATGTCTAAGCAAGAGGCATACCAATCATGTACAAGAACACTCACAAAGCTTTCAAGAGATTTTCCAAAAGTTTTATTGTATTCCAATATTCTTAGAGCCAAAATCCCCTTTACAAATGAGAGAGCATCTTAATATATAAATATCTCAAGTACATAATACCTAGATCCAAAAAGATTAAAGGGACTATATCATAAGATAATATCACTCTAATCAACAGAATATTAGTCGGACATACAATACATGGATCAACTCAATAATACAAGGGAGCGCACCCACTAAAACGCCTAAGGAAGGGCGCACCACATGAAAAGTTAGTAAGATATAACATAGCACATGGCATGGGCTAGGAGGTAAGACAACATCCTTCTCTAGCATGGACCCATGGTACAATCATAAAGAATAATCAATAATCAAACATAAAGTTACTAGAGTCACTAGGTCGTGCCCCTCAAAATACATCAAAACGCCCCCAAGTGGAGAATGTTAGGATGTGTGGACTCCATGAAGAGTGAAACTGCTGTCGAAAGGTGAAGATGTCCCAAAAAAAATGCCTTGGACTAATTCCATGCCATTTCATTGCCTCAATTACCCAAATCAACTTATTTATTAGTCATTTTCATGATTTTAATGCATCAAAATATTGCCTCGGGAAAATAAAACTACTCATATCTCACTGCTAATTGAACATAGACGTCAATTGACTGAGAAATGAACTCAACACCCTAGCGATAGGTAATATCGCCTGGCTACACTCTATGGAACCCTAAGATAGACAACCATCAACTAAAAAGCATTTCATTTTAATTTTTTGAGGCCAAACTGAAACAACTTGATAAAATGACCTATACATCATCTGTAAGTGTCTGAAACTGAAAACGGAGTGCATAATGGACTCAGAATGTCCAAATTCACTAGGAATGAGTACGAATACACTATAGGTCCATAAAAAATATACGTTGGAGGCCCCATCCATGTTATAATAATAATAATAATAATAAGGCCTATAAATGTTGATAACCATGAAAATAACACAAGCCATCATAATAAGCCATCATGTGAAGCATGGATATGTCTAATGGACACTGATAGACCACAAATAATCATCATCCACCATCATATGCCAAAACTCGTCCCAGACCCTACTGCTGACTTGGTCAAACTAAGTTGACCAAGTCAAGAATGACCAAAATGATGACCCAAATGAAAAGATTTGATGTTGCAAGTACAAAATGGATATAGCATGCTTAATTATCTATGTTAGCATCAAGACTCAAGTACAAGTGGCTTCTACTAGCGATTATAAGCACAATACATATAAATAATATATCTAAATCAAAGTCATTAGTTGTTGTAAACAAGAACCTCAAGTGTATATTCATTCATAGATTTGGTCATTTTGCTAGTCAAGGGTGAAGGTGAATGAAACAAGGTGGGGTCATGGGAATGACTTGATACTTGACACCGTAAGCATCTAGGCTGAAAGAAAAGGGGATCCACATGGCACATAACCTAGACTAGGTGAACAATATGGAATGGCGGTGTTTCAAAGATGGGTGGAATAGTGAGAATATTCCAATAGACTCTAGACAAGCAACCTTTTGAAACAATCTTTTGCTAGCAAAAGACACTAGTTAACCTCCAAAGGCAGGTGTCCTAGAAAGACTTCTCGGCTTTCCAAAAAATGACAAAGACATAACCTTGACAGGTCAGTCTCACCCTGTTTCCCTGTAGGGGAAAACGAGTCATACATTATACAATGAATGAGTGCTCATCCTTTCACCATTAACTATTTTTAAGAAATTTACTTTATTTAATTAAATAGCCATCCTCCAAGAGCAAGTGCCCTGAATAGCCTGATGGGCCTCAAATAATGACTCGGTATGATCTCCATTGCCCGCCACCATCCATAGGTGTGATGGAGTGGGCGCCATGTTTCCCTTTTAGGGAAAGCAACCTCACATCATACAAAGGATGAGTACTCATCTCTTAGAAACGGACTAACTTTATATTTTATTTGAAACAGTGCTTAAAACACTTTTGTTTTTCTAGATAGGCATCCATTTAGATAAAGTTTTTAAGTTTCAATGCCTTAGTGCCTAAAGACACTTTTGGTAAAGACTACTTGCATTCAAGATCTAGAGGAAGACAATCCTTGTGATAAGAATCACACAAACCAACACCGAGACACAATTTAAACATGGAGTCCTATTCCAACACAAAGGTGAAGGTGGGGGAAATCCTAGATGTCACTAGCTAGTCATGTTACAAATCAAGGTTAAACAAAAAGAAGGGAAAGCAACAGATGGATGGAGATAGTGAAGATGGTGCCAATGCTAGAAAGTTGTCTTTAAAGGGAAATGACCAAAGCCATGCTAAGAATAGGGCATGACCAATGAGTATACAAAAAAACTCTCGACCATAGCAGCTAGATCACTTATCTTTTAGATTTCAATGAGAACCAATAAAATATTGCCAACATACAACCACTATCAACCAAGTCTTACTACTAAAAGAGGCAACAAAGCAAAACCAAAATCCACATGAACATATCCATATATCAACTGGGTCGTATACCTACATCTAATCTGAAAAACTTGAAGCCACTGAACACTGCTGCTATGTATCATGGGCACTGTCATAATCTCTACTCTAGGATATGAAAATTACTAACTCAGTCATCAAATCTAGGGCCATGAGGCTCAGTCATGGCATGTTACCAATCATTTGAATGCTCTAGATCCACTGAATAAGAGTGATGATCAACTAGAAGCTCATCATATGCTAATCTCAAAGTAAAGGACTGGCTCAAAAATATGCTCAGGACTGCTCAGGAACAATGGTAGCCTAGCTACTATATATGTGACAACAAAGCCTATCGACTATTTAACCTTGTAAAAAAACATATTATTTTTAGCAAAAATATGATCTTTGATGAAAATATTTCAGGTAATAAACTGTTGAATTCCTCCTATGGTCTCTTGCATAGTAATCCATATGATATACTTAAAGAATCTAAATGAACTATACCCCTCTTTGGAGCCTCAATCAAATCGATGAATTCTACTCCTTAGTCGATTGGTAGTCAATCTACCTTGATTGAAGACAATAACAAACCCACACAATCATCTGATAATCACCGTTTACTTCTCTTCCTCGGTGTGCTGCGAAAACAATTGAATCTATTGGATTGGATGGTGGAGATGCCGATAATGGTCAACAAACTTTCAGCCATAAAAAACATGGCAGTGTTGCACTGATGACACATGTTCTTGAAACCTATGATCCTAATGCTTATTTTAATGCTCAAGGAGTTCCTAAATGGGAAAATGCTATGGTTACTAAAATTGATTCCTTGAGGAAGAATCACATGTGGGAACTTGTTTCTCAACCATAAGGAAAGAATGTTGTATAGTGTCAGTGGATCTATAAGACTAAGTTTATTTATGATGGTGTTGTTGAACATCACAAAGCTCCTTTAGTAGCCAAGAGATTCTCTCAGCAAGAAATCATCAACTACACTGAAAACTTTGCCCCAGTTGCAAAACTGAACTCAGTTCGATTGAATCTCTCCCTTGCTACTCATTTGGGATATGAACTTCATCAAATGGATGTCAAAAGTGCTTTTATTCATGGAATTTTGTCTGAATAAATATATATGGAACAACCTATTGGTTTTTGGATAGATTTTGGTCTTGTTTATCGATTGAAGAAGTCATTGTATGGTTTGAAACAAGTACCTCATGCTTGGTATGAGAAGATTGGTCATTTATTTATTAATATTGGATTTTTTTTTTAACAAGAACTAGTAGAGTTTTATATTGAAGAAGTGGCAAAGCCACAAAACAAAATTACATCAGAAAGTTCGATAAGATTTTTCATCTCATATCCGAAGTTGGTACTTGAAAATATCAAAAAAACAAAAAACTGCAAGATGCACAGTCCATCCCAGCTCAAGATAAAATTAAAGAGTTGAGACTATCCTAATTGTTGAAAATCCGGAAAACTTGACAGCATTAGGATTTTACATAAAATTTTAGACATAATGGAGAGATCCTTCTCCAAAAACTTAAAAGTATACTTAGTAGCTCTGGTTCCAACTTGATACGAGAGGAATTAACTTGAATTGGTATTCAATAAGGCCCAAACGATGCTCCAAAACTAGGACTTTCCAATTTCTGCTCATTAGACTAGAGCTCTCCTTTTCAAACATTGGATCTTGCACTGTTGTACTCCATCAAAATAAATCGAAAGCAAGAAGTTGCTTATTGCATGAATACAAATCCATGGAACGATCAACAGATTGAACGTTCTCCCTGTCATACAATTTCAAACCTTACATTGGTGAATCCTATCGCAGTAAAGCCTGCTCATCAAGTTAACGCAAAGGCTGTCTTTTGCAGATCTGTGAGAATATGACAGTGCCCAAAAATGGGTGTTTTCCCATCCCACACTTTCCAGCATAGTTCACGACCCAAGAAAGGATAGACTCCCTTGAAAGAAGATGCATTGACCTCGGATTGAAACTAAATCACCTCGACATACAAACAAATGCCGGTCTTCCTTTATTAATTTGAAGGAGGGACATCCATCATTGGGCATAATTTTCCCAACAGTTAACCATGGCATCAACAAACTAGATGCTTATGGAATTGAGTGAAAAGAGCTAGTCTCCCCGTTTATACTAAGAAATCCAGGAGAAAGGCAGCATGCCTTATTTGCCAGAACATCAGATGATTTATTTAATTCCCATAGAGTGTGAACTACCTCAATATTAGCAAATACTTTCAGATTTCTCCTAATTCGCTGAAGAATTGCATTCAAGGCAAAGTTGCTGAGGCTGACCGAAGAGTTTAGAGAATTTATCAGAAGCTCAGAGTCACCATAGATTAGAATCGATTGAAAACCTTTTTCCTTAGCCAGCTGGGTTGCCATTAGCAAACTATAACCTTCCGCCTGATTGTTGGACATAATGCCAAGCCCCCAACAGAACCTGAAAGCAGATAATCTATCCGGAGATAGAACCAGACCACTAGCACCTGAAACCTCGGGATTCCCTTTTGAAGCTCCGTCGAAAAAAATGACAGCTGAAGGAGAACTCCACCACAAAGAGAAAAATTCCTCTTGGCTTCCACAAAACCTCCAGGAAGGAGCCAAGACAGGTTTAAGCAACCGCACAGTTGGAGAGACCTCCGAACGCAGAGAGAAGGGCAAGGAAGAAATTGGACAGCAAATTAATTTTGAAATTAACGCCAGATTCTTGGAGGCAGCAATTTGGAAAACCGACCTCTGGTTATTAAAGACACAGTTGTTCTTGGATATCCAGATAGACCACAGGGTAAATTTCAAAATTGAATGCCAGAACTTATGTAGAACAGGAACCCGATTCTTAGATGGACGACCATCATGCCAACTTAAACATAAAGCTGCTACAGATGTTTGGGTTGGGAGGGATAAATAAACACCATAAAGTACCATTGCCCAAACATTTTTGGCAAATTCACATTCCACAAAGAGATGATCAGTAGTATCCATTATCGACAAGCAAAAATAGCAGCAAAACGATCCAACAAATCGGCGCTTTAGAATATTATCACCAGTTAAAGACTTATTTTTCAATAACAGCCAAACAAAAAAGTTTACCTTTGGCAAGCAGGAATGCCAAATAGATTTCCAGATCTCTGGAGCAAAACAAGTCGGAAGAGTTGGTTGAAGAAGCTTGAGACCATTGGCAGCTGAGTATTCTCCATCGTGACCCCAACCCCATCGATCGTGCTGGGAGAAACAAATAGGAGCCAGACCAGAGAGAAGAGGGAGCAATACAGATTTTTGGGACTCAAGACAAACATGGAGATCTAGAAAATTGCAACCAGTCCAAAATCCAACGAAATCCCACGTACATATATCAACAAGACGTAAAAGTCCTTTATTCTTAGACCAATTCATAAAATCAGAAATTTGTAGGACAGAGGAAAGAGGAGGTTTCCCGGAGATATGATCCTCCCATAGAAGAGTTCTCAACCCATTGCCTGGAATTCTAAAAAGCTGTTGGCAGAAGAATCCAAATCCTTTCCTACAGGAGTTCCAAATTGCTGAACCTGAAGGAGTATTAACAATTGAAATATTTCTTAATGTACCTCCTTTCAAATACTTCATCGTAAATATTCTATTGACAGGATGTTTCGGATCATCAAACAGCTGCCAAATTAGCTTCCCTGTCATTGCCAAATTAGCAAGAGCTGGATCACGAATTTGTAGACCTCCTTCTGACATAGGACACTTAAGATCCTCCCATTTCACCAGATGAATCTTATTTTGCCCATGCTTTTCGCCATTCCAGAGAAAGTCTCACAGAATCTTTGCAATTTGGGATGAAATCGACTTAGGAGCCAAAAGCAGAGTGGACTGGAACACCGAAAAAGCTGAGAGGACTAATTTGATCAGAATCAATTTCTCGGCTTTAGACAACCACTGACCACCCTAAGAAGTGATTTTTTTCTTTAACTTAGCCAAAACATCAAGCCAAAGAGAAGGAGTGGTCTTACCAAGGGTTAAAGGTAGCCCAAGATACGTAATCTTATCCCACTTATCATACCCAGAGAATCCAAAGAAATCCAATATCCGTTGTAAAGCACATTGATCAACATTCCATCCGTAAACCCCACTTTTACTTTTGTTTATCAAAGCTCTTGAACTTTGACAGAATTTTTGGAGAACAACATTAAAATCCCGAGCAATCATCAGAGAGGCCCCTCCAAGGAGAAGGGAATCATCTGCAAAAAGAGCATGATTGATAGGATCAATTCCCCTGGCAATCTTAATACCCAGTAAAAACCTAGCCTCCTTTTCAACTGAGAGTTTTCTGCTAAGGGATTCAACCATTAAAATGTACAAGAAGGGAGACATAGGACAACCTTGACGTAGTCCTCTAGAGGCTTTGAAGAATTCAGAAGGCCTACCATTAACTAAAGGTGCTATCCAACGTTGATTCGTACAAGCTTTAATCAAATTTACAAACTCAGGACAAAAACCAAAAGAGAGAAGAACATCATATAGGAAGGGAAGCTTCACTCGATCGAAGGCGTTCTTCATGTCCAGCTTTATAAGCATGCCTTTTTCATTCCTATGAAAGCTGGAATGGATAGCTTCTTGAACTTGAATGACATTGTCTACTATATGCCTGCCTTTTACAAATCCCCCCTGAAGAGGTGAAATCAACTTACCGAGCAAGGGCTTGAACCTGTTAGCTAAAAGCTTGGCGATGATTTTGTAAGAAGAGTTACACAAGGAAATTGGACGAAACCTATCAAAGGAGGATGGATTGACATCTTTAGGGATGAGGGCAAGAAAAGTTGAATTAGTACACCCACCCAATTTTACTTTTCTCTGAAAAGCCAAGACCATACGTAGCAGATCAGATTTGATTATGGGCCAGCAGATTTTAAAAAAATGAATGGAGTAGCCATCAGGCCCAGGAGCTTTATCCAACTCCATAGCCCAGATGACCTCTACTATTTCCTTTTCCAAGAAAGGCATCATTAGATCAATATTTTCCTCATTACTAACTAAATAAGGAACATTTTTCAGGAACTCCTTAGATACTTCTTCATCATAGATAATACCATCATCTTGAAACAACTTCTGAAAATGAGCATAAGCTGCCTGTTTTAAAAATCTCGCCCTTTGATAACAACACCATCATCATTAATAATCTCCGAAATATGATTTTGGGAGAGTCTGGCTCTACATTGACAGTGAAAGAAAGCATAATTCCTATCCCCAGCCTTGAGCCAGAGGCTTCGAGATTTTAACCTGAGATGCTCCTGCTTAACCTTGAAAGCTTGAGAAGTAAGGTACCGGGCTTCCCTTTCAAGCGCTATTTGGGAAAGATATATATCATAGTTTTCCATCCCAATCTGAATTGTAGCTAGCTTATCAACATTATCTTTTCTACTGAGCAATGGAGAAGGAAGAGGGACTCTAGGCCATTTCTTCAGCGCGATTTTAGTCTACTTCAATTTCTGTTCCCAGACATAACTGGGGGAGCCATGCACCAACTGAGTCCAAGCCTATTTGACAGTTTCCATAAATCCATCACATTCAATCCAAAGTGGACAGAAACAGAAGGGAATAGGACCAAGCTGATCCTCCTTTTAAAAAACCAAAGTAATGGGATGATGATCCGATGAAAGTTTAGGGAGGATTTTGGAGGAAATAATCTGATTTCCATCTAACAGAGAACTTTGAACTAAAAACCGGTCTAATCTAGCAAAAATACTTGTGGCCCCAACCCTTTGGTTGGACCACGTGAAACGCCATGTCTTGGGTTTCAGATCGATCAATTCCCATAATCGAATTAACTCTTCAATTGAATCTTGCATGTGATCTTTACCACGAATACCACCTTTCTTTTCATTCGGCGCAAGGGTAATATTTAAATCATCGGCTAAGATAATGTTTGCTGGAGATTTGCTCACTAGAAAATCAAATAATGATAACCAACACTCTTTTTTTTCCAAATTATTAACTGGGACGTAAAGATTGAACAGGGCATAAGTGGATTTACTGGACCAATGATATAATTCAGTAAAAATCCAATGCTGAGTGGAGTACCAATGAATTAACTGGTAATTCTCTTCATGCCAAAGAGTTGCAATTCCCCCGTTGGATCCTCTGGCACTAACTGCTTTACCTGTATTAAAATTCCATTTATTTTTACCAATGAGGAGAATTGCTTCCCCATCGATTTTAGTCTCCTGGAGAAGAAGGATTTCAGAAGGGGCCATCTTCAATAAATTATTTACAGCTTCAGCTTTAGATGAGTTCCCTAAACCCCTATAATTCGAGGAATTTATTTGCATTACTTACCCAAAGGAGAGGGAGTAATTGCTCCCTTTGCAAGTCTGTTTCTTTTATTCCTTCCATAAGACATCTCTATAGTGGCCTGACCACCTTGGGTCTTGAGCCTTTCTGCCTCTGCTTCCCGAAGTTCCTTCTGAGACTTCCTGCCTTTTTTGGATTGCTTAAAAGACTCATCTTCTGAAGAACCAGAACTAACTCCATGCTTCTTCCGCGCAATGTCTGCATAAGAGTGTCTAATCTCCTTAGGAAGAGGAGAAGCTCCAGGACTCAAAAGGGAAGAATAAACTTGATCCTTTAGAGCAATAGATTCATCTGTACCAATATCTAGAGTATCTAATTGCTCCATTTCACCTTCTTCAAGAATATTTTCAGAGGAACTTAAAACAAAGAATGGATTGGGGAGTGCATTGGGAGAGACAACAACATGAGAAGCAATTGGACCCTCGTCTGCAGGAGCCCCTGAGACGGATTTAACTTCTTTCCCTTTCTTTCTAGCTCCCTGATTAGAATCTCCTTTATGAACTTGAGTCCACTGATCTTCTTTCTCAATTATGATGACTTCTTCTATTCTTTTTTTGCAATTTCAAGCAAAATGCCCATAACCATGACAGAACCGACATTTAAACGGGATTTGCTCATAATCTGACTCCTGGATATAGGACCACTCTGCTACTGTTAGCTGAATTACTTCAGGGAGACCTATTTCCAAGTCAACCTCAACACAAATTCTAGCGTAAGCATACTGGTCTTTCCTCTCAGCTCTGTCAATAAATTTGCCCAACTTATTCCCAATGATTTCTAGGGATTCTAAATTCCAACAATGTAAGGGGAGATGTAGAAGTCTCGCCCATACTGGAACAACAGAAGGGACATCCTGCGAGGGGTCAAAATCAGGGGTCCATTTATTCAAGTATAGACCCTAAGGACCCATGAAATATGGCCCATTCCGAAAGATCAGAGCTCGATCCTCCACGGAGTCAAAAACAAAAACAAAAAATCCCCGTCCAACAAAGTGACTACGGATATCTGCTGAAACAAGAGGCCTTTAATTCCTCTGTACCCACCCATCAGTTGCCTTAGGGGAAGGCCAGAGGCCAGAGAATTGGCCAATAAGACCCCGATCAACCAAGTTGAGCGCTGAACGACAGGTCCGTTCAGCAGGGAGTTCAACGGAAGGGATATCAACCTTCTTAACAAATTTTTGAGAACCTCCCCCAGTCCTCTTTCTGCCAGAAGCAATCAACTTCTTAAAAGCCTCCAATTCAGGAGGAAGAGGATGAACCCCTCCAGGATCCATGAGGACTCCTCCACCAAAGCACCCTGCAGAGAGACAAAGAGATCCAAAGAGTAGGCCACTAGTAGGGCCAAGCAACAATCCCACCAAGAGAGGAGAGCTACAATCCCACCAACTGAACCTCCACCAGAAAACCTCTTCAGAAACAAAAACTGCAGAGACCAAGGAAATCCCAAACAACCAGTCCAATCCAGGCTAAAAAGAGCCACCAACGCAACCACCAGCGAGCAAGAAACCAACCAAGAACCAAAACGAAAGAGGAGACAACCACTATAACACAGCTAGGGCTGCAACCATAAGCAACTCAGACTCCAGAGAGCCTCCAACCCGAGTAAAGGGAACAAACCTTAAAAAGAAGCCCGTCCAAATGACCAAAGCCAGAGAAAAAATGATTCCAACAGAAGCTCAAATCAAATCCTCATGCCACAGGCCAAAGAGCCACACCTCCAGCAACCAGACCACCAACGAATTGGACAACCAAGAAGTTAAAGAATCCAGAGAAGTTGAGCAAAGCTCAAACTCCCTAGCAAAGAGACTTCCAACGATTTCCACCAGAACCAGCAAGCCAAATGGCACACCACAGAGGTAACACGATCTTACATAGCCGAGAAGGTAAGAACCCCTCCAACTGAAATAGAGCTTACCTATCCCATGCAAGGATCTGGAAGGAGTCCAGAATTGAACCAGGCCAAGAAATTTTAAATGTTCTTGGAGAGCTGAACTCGTCGTAACAGCAGCTGCTTATTTCAATATGTTAAAGTCCAGATCTACAAACTTGGAGTCTGATTCAGAAATACAATCTATTAAATTTCAAAGATCTAACACATAGAAGACTTCCAATAGAAAGAGAGTGCCTCTGAACTCTTGCAACCAAGAGAATCAGTAGGAACCAGGCAAGCAAGGGAGCCTCCAACGCAAAAATTTGAAAGAGTTTCTTGTAGCGAAAAAACATCTTCCTCATGTAATTTTTAATATTGGATTTAAATGTTATGAATCTGATCACGTTATTTATGTATTACATGTTCATGGTGATACTTTGATTGTGGCATTGTATGTTGATGGTTTAGTCATAACTGGAAATAATGACAATTTGATTTTGGGTTTGAAGAAACAACTTGCAAATAACTTTGAAATGATTGATCTTATTCTATCACATTTCTTTTTGGGCATTCAAATTTTGCAAATGGATGATGGTATCTTTATTTCTCAACCAAAATCTTTGGATCTTTTGAAATGATTCAAAATGAATGACTATAAGTCTTATGCTACACCATATCAGTTGGGCACCAAATTTTCAAAGGATTGTGACTCTCCAAGGGTCGATGCCATTCTTTATCGACAATTGGTCGATAGCCTAATTACTTCTCGCATCCAAACTGATCTCTCCTTTGTCATTAGTGTGGTATCTCGATTCATGCAAGTTCCTTAATAAAGCTACTAGAAAGATGTAAAGAGAATTGTTCACTATATTAAGTGAAATTATTAGTTTGGGATTAAGTATTGTCACAGTACAAAACCATTAGTCAGGTTTTCTGAGTCCAACTAGGGATATGACATTGATGAACGAAAGTCTACTTCTGGCTACGTTTTTCAACTAAGTTATGGACCATTAGTATGTTCATGTAAGAAACAAAATGCAGTCTCTCTTTTGACTACAAAAGCATAATATCGTGGCTATGTCAATGCAGGCACATAGGCAGTTTGGATCCATCAAATTTTAGAAGAGCTTGGATTTCTTGTTCAAGCCTACTATTATCTGTTGTCACAATTAGAGTACAATACAAGTTATTGGTAATATTGTTTCTCACATCAAAATCAAGCATGTTGAATTTCATGTTCACTAATTGAGACAGTTGGTACATGACAATGTTGTCTCGCTTGTCTATTGCAGGGCGAATGATCATATTGTTGAAACTTTGGGTTATGCTTGGGCTTCAGGAATATGCAATTATGGGGGGGTGTTCATATAATGTAATTGAATCTTATGAATCTCCAAAGCATTGTATTGATGGGGGGTGTTGGAACCTGTTGCAGCTACAACAATCTCCCAAAATTCAAATTTTTTTTGGGACCCTCCTTTGATTTGCTTTTTGCTCAAGTTTTTGTTTTGTATGATGTTTGCGCAAAGATTTACTTGTATGCCAGCCATGTTTTACCATTTGAATTGATTTTTGCCTCGCTAATCAGAAGTGTTTTGGACTTTGATTCGGGAGTCTAGTTATCTTCAAGCTCGCCATTGTGGAAAAGAACCGGACATCAAGTTCGAGTCAAGTGTATTTGGTCTCCAATGTATTTTTCTTTATCGGCAGTTGTTTTGAGATCCCATCGGAACCTTTGTTTATACATCTTCCGCTGTTGCGGAAAAGGTTCTGCGAAGTTGTCCGAGAGTTGTTTCATCCTTTTCTGATCCCCGTTGTTTTGTCTCGTCGGTCTTTGGTTTTTCAACTTTCGCCGTTGCGGCTCTAGAAGGCGCTATCTTTCTGATAGTTTGATTTATCTTGCACACTTGATTGATGTTTTTTGCTTGAGACATGTTTATTCTTACTCCGCTTTGCTGGTCTACAGAACTAGTTTCTTTTAAGGGCTCGCCGTTGCGGCTCTCTAATCATCTTGTGACCCGAAGCCCTAGTCTCACAAGCTCCGATGCGAGTGTTTATTTGTTTTTCCCACCAACGCCATTGCGGGTGTTCTGACGTTTTCTTCATTCGTCGTTGCGGAGGAAATAGTAACATGATCGCCGATCCCGTAGCTTTTCTGTCTCCCGATGACCTTATTTTCCTGCCGATTGCATGTTGACCGCGATGTATATATGTTGGGTTTGGGGGTTTATTATTTTATTCTATTTTGGCGATTTCTCCATGCTGTCGTTTTCGCTCGAGCAGACCAGAATTTCGCTGTAGGTAATTTCGCTCCTAGGTGGCTCCGCCGTGGAAGTTCACCAGTTTTCCTCCACCAGTCGCGCAGTACAGTGCCAGGTAGGCCCTTATGCCCGTTTTACTGTTCCATTTGATTGGTCGAACTACTTTTGGCTGTCTCCACGGTTAATGTTTTCTAGGTTTTCCCATCCCGGCCTGTATATATTTTCGAGTTAAATAGTATGGCTGCCCAGTGGGGGGTTTCTTAGTTTTTTGATGTTGACTCCCGCGGACGTTGAGGGTTTGCAGACCGTACTCGATTGCTGGGGAAACTGGTGCAGACAGTTGTTACGCTGTCCGCACTAGTTTCCCCAGTATGTGTTTGGCCGTCCGGGAAGGGCGTTTCATGGTTTTCTGCCATGATGCCGTGAGTTTGGTTCCACAGTTCGGTCGCCCTCATCTTCACGAACCAAGACTGCGATGTTATTTCTACTTCCCTCTTAGGATGAGACTGTTCGAGCTCGAGTATGAACCCCGACCTATTTTAGGTTCAGAATTTCATTACCCAATCATACCGTGAAGTGAGTGTTTTTACAGCAAGTAGCTTCCCCTTATATTCTAGTGTGCTACCACTTGTAGCGTCCTCACTTGAGCTAGTTTTGGTTTTAGGCACCATATTTTTTCCGCATACCGTTGTAATCCGCAACGCCGAGAGGAGGTCTTGAGGCTGTTTTCTATTCAGCGTTGGGAAGAGGATTTTTCATCGTTTTAGAAAACCCATGCTTTTCTAAGTTAAATCTATAATTGTCGGGCAAGATCTGGTTTTAGCCTTTTTCGAAAGATTAAACGGGAACACTTGGTTTTTGAGCATTGTTGTTTATTCTTCATAGTTGCACTCATGTTTAGCATAGATGGGGTAAAATGCTTATACAATTGCCTCTATTTTGAATATTATCTGGAAATGACCCAACAAAACCTAAAAGCAATTTATGTACATGACAGGGAAATTCCTCAGAATTCAAGATGTCTAAACGTCAGAAGAAGAAGGCCCCCGTGGTAAAAGAGGAACCCGAAGCCGAAATCGTTACCAGAGTCGAATACACCTACGAGGACACCAAATGCATAGTTGGTGTGGAACCCGAATATCAATGGGGGGGAATTTACAGATTAATAACCAGCCGAGAAGTACCTGACATAGGCTTTGAAGAAGAAACCATCTATGCCAATATAGAGAGATCTTCCTTCATGAAAATTGCTACTAGACCTGATCTCTTTCCATGCTCAGAGGTGATTGGGTGGATTCTGCCCAGGGCAGATGTAACCACCATGATTTTGGAAAATGTTGCTAAACAGGGTTATGCTGCTTATAGCCCTGGGTATGTGGCACTGGCCTACCACTTACCAGAAGCACAGGTATACTTGACTGAGGACTGGCTGAGGGCAATTAAGATGGACCTAGTCGAGACACTAAAGAGGATGCTCATTCCTGGCAAGAACTTTAGAACTACGCCGACTGGAGAATATGACACTGCAAGTTTAAGAACCCCTTACAGGTTCATTGCCTTGATGCTGAACAGGATTTTCGGGAGGGCCCACGATAAAAGCTTCAAATTGGAGTGGGTGCCTATCATTTTCTATGTTGCAACACAGGGGACAGTGTTCAACTGGGCTAACATTGTGTCCAACAGCCTCTCAGCCTGCATTGCATCAGCATTAGGAGGGGTGTCCCAGAAGAGATCAGAGTTCTACATGAGCTCTATACTGATCGATTGCATACTATGCAACCAACCTTTCCCCAATTTGAGGTGTATCTGGGACTAGAAGAGAACACCAGTCTACTCAGCATACAAGCCACTGTGGGCACACAAATACCACAGTCACTATAGGGAAGTGTGTGAGCACTTCATTATGCCATTGTATACCTTGATTTTCTTGAAAGAATGCAACTGCATGTCGGAGGAGGCATTGCAGGTGATTGAAGAATATGCAGACTATTATTTGACTAAGGATGGATTATATTTCAGAATGTTTGGATGCTCTAGAGCACCCTCACTACTGCCTAAGTATGCCACGGACTATGTAGTCCACAAAGAGGCAGTTAGACAAGTCTTTTTAGATGGCATAGGGAGATTTCTGTTTGAACATAAGAAAGCAGCTTACCCTCCTTTGCCATTTAGGTTGGGAAGCTACAAGTTTACTAGGGTGAAGAAAGCCGACGAATTCGTGGAAAAGTTGGGGAAATTCCATTTTGGGGAAATGCGTTTCCACAGGAATGATTCCCGAAATAAGGTGGCAGAGCACTGCAAAGAGGCGAATGTACATTTTGAATACACCAACCACTGGGACAGAGAGGAATCCATTTTTTGTAGTGCACAAAATATAACAGCCTTAAGAAGAAGGTTTAAGAAGAAAATCACCACCAAAGGTGGAAAAGGACAGGATGAGCAAGCAAAGGCAGAGGAGGAAGAAACTAGGAAAAGAAATGAAGATGCTAGGAGACTAGCACAAGAGGCCGAAAGCTGGCTCAAAGGAGAAGAGGAGGAAAAGAGAAGAGCTGCACTAGAAGCAGCTAGAAAGGCAGAAGAAGCCGTAAAGAGCGAGGAAGAGGAAAAGAAAAGAAAGATGGATGAGGAGCTGAAAAAGCAGGAAGTAGAAAAGCTAAAGCTGACAGAGACAGTGACAGAGCAATCAACTTTCGATATAGCAGACAGTCAGGGTCAGGACTTGGGGAACCCTAATATTCAAGATCCTGAGGCAACTGCTGGCGGCACACCAGGACAAGCTATGGTCCCCACCCTTAGGCTAATCCCATTTGAGCAAAAGAAAGGGAAGGAGGTACCAGATTTCAACACTATCTTTTATGATAGGGAAAAGAAAAGGATAGTAAAGAGGACCGAGAGAAAGGTCGAAACTGGGGGGCAGTCCGGTAAAATGATTAATGATACAACTATAGTATATGGGACAGACAAGGACCCCAGGTTCACTGTCAAAGAAGTCCTCTTCCCAGCTCAAAGATACCCTAAGAAGAGAACGAGAGGAAAATAATAGGTTGAAAAGGAAGTTCGAAGACATATAACGAGAAATAAAGTCTTCAAAAGCTGAGCTCCAGTTCCTCCAAGTAGAGAAGAGATCTATGGAGGCTGCCCAAGAAAGTCTAGAGAAAGTGCAGCAAGAATGTCAAGGGTTGAGGGCAAAAAAGGAACAGCTACTAGGTAGGATAGGGGAGTTGGAATTGCAGAAGGCTAACTTGGAGGAATCTGAGAGGCAATCTCAGGGGTAGAATGCAGAGCTCAAAGGACAGATTACCTCGTTGATAGCATCCCTAGAGGAGGCCAACGAACAACAGGTCAGTCTCCAGTCGTTCAAGGAGCACATTCTGGTATAGAGAAGCAAGATGCACCAGCTACAAGTGGCCATAGAGGAAGAGAGGTGCAAGGTCTTGCAGGTGGACAATCGACTGGAAGGGATTTTGGAAACCTCTTCATATTTTGTTGACATATCGCAGGACATCTTAAAAGTCCTGATAGGAAGGATGGCGAGATTAGAAGCGAATGAAGAAGCCCCTGCGGATCTACCATCAAAGATCAACAAGCCCTAAGGCAAGACTATGATTTATTGGAGTTTGCCATAAACACAGCCGAGGAATTCAAGAAGGCTGTCAAGAAGACAAAGGGGGCTTGTGAGAAATTCTTCAGAAGACTTTTGATCACTTATAATCACTGCCAGGTTGAGGGTGAATTGAGAATGGATACCTTTCCAGACCACAGCCTGTTTTTGGAGATTTTGCAAAGAAGATATCAAGGAGATGAACAAAGAATATAGCACATTAAAGCTTTAGACGAGCAAACCCTGAGGAATGAAGTAGATCATTCCACGGTTAGTGTGCAGTTGTTAGAAGACCAACTTCGCCTGAGTGCAGCCATAATAGAAGTCATAAGAAATCAGGCTGCTAAATTCAAAATAAATATTCGTTTCCTAGAGCCTTCTGAATTCGAAAGTATTGCCTCAGAAGCTTCAGCATGGAAGAAATTTTTGAATAGTCAAGTGGGACCCTCCTCATGAGCATTTTATTCATTTTATTGTAATATATTGTAATTTTGATAAGCACTTAATGAAAGAAAAGTATGGGAGGTGAAGAGTTGGGGAAGCCCAAGAGTCATTCGTGGGCATCCCAACAGTCTTGTTCTTTTTTGTATAAATATAGAAGATTTAGAGAAGAAAAAGGACTTTTTTTCCCAGTTAGATTGGAAGACGTATTGTAAGAAGAACTATTTCCTTTTGCAATAAATAATTACAGTTTGCCTGTGGGAGAAAGTTTGGTGGAATGTTCAAATGGTTCATATGAAGAGGTTCCCCAACACAATATGGTCGCACAATTAACATATGTATATATCATAATTTACAGGCTTTTCTAGCATGCAATCAATCATACAATGTCAAGCAATTAGAAGCATTTAAACATTCACATAGTTCAAATTAAACAACATGTAAACACTCATATAAATCTATAAATCCATAGCATTTATACATAGTTAGATACTTATATGTTTAATTGTATTCCAATTGGTTGCAGATGAAGGACATTCCTCCTAACTCGAGGCTCTCTGTAAATCCATTTCTTTCTTTGACAGAGGCCAACCCCCAGTTGGGGTTATTAATCCACAAGGGAAAAATATTTCAACCAGGACCTCTACACATCTGAATCTATAATGCAACCCCCTATCCCAATCTTCAATTCTCCTTCCCCTTCAACCTTCACAACTCTAGGAACAATTCCCCTTCTTTGAGCTAACAGTCCCTTGGGAAGCCTTTAGTTCCCTTCTAACACTCCAACATAGGTCAAACAAGAAGTCTCTAAATTGGGACCCCATGGCACAAGTTGCAAGCCAGGTTCATCTCAGAAGGGTACGCTACCCTAGCACTAGTCTCTCTAGGTTCAATGGCATGAATAGGTCTCTCACCTATGATATCTCTAGTCTTGTCCAAGGTGATGGCCATAATGAGGAGGAATGAATCCCATTTCAAATTAAATTCTCACTTTTTATATGCAAGGCTTTAGGATGCCATATTGCTTGATCAATCCGTGACCCTCCAATCATGGTTTAGGAACTTTGGTTAAATGGTTAAGGTTAAGGATAAGGATATAAGATAAGCCTACTAGGGTCATTTCCCCTTATCCCACTATCACTTCCCCTCTTGTGGAGTCATAACCCCCCATCTCTTCTTCATCCTTCCTCCTATGAATCTGTCATAAATTTTATATTTTATTAAAAATGTACATATTTCAATGTCTTGGTCACCCTAGACCATTTGTTTATGGATTTTGGCATGTACATAAATATATACAATATTTTATTACAGGTTAAAAAACTTGGGCATTACATTTCCCTTCTCCTTAATTTATGCATCATCCTCAGTGCATCATCAACACTATGTACATTTACAAAATTTTCATTAAAATATCAAAATAGTTATGGGTATGCCTCTCACATTGCATCCTATGGCTCCCACGTAGCTTCTTCATAACTATAGTGGGTCCATTAGACCTTTACCTATTTGATGGCCTTATTCCTTGGCAACCTAACTTTTCAATTGAGGATACACAACGGTTGCACTATAATATCTCCTTACGATTCCACCTGAATCAAAGCACAATCAATTATGTGTTTAGGATCAGACACATATTTATTTAATGACGACACTTGAAATACATTATTCACATGCATATAAGTAGGAAACGCTAATGCGTAGGCTACATTCCCTATCCTATCCAAAATTTCAAATGGACTACAAAATCGGTCTACAAGCCTTGGACAGGTTCCCAATTTCAGGGAACTCTTCTTTGGATTGAATTTAAGGTAGACATGATCCCTGCTTTGAATTATTTTCATACTATGCCTCTATCTACATAAATCTTATGTCTATCCTGTTATATTTACAAAACCTACCTTATTTTCACCATCTGCTCTTCCATTTCTCTTAGTAACTCTGGCCCACTTATCATTTTGTCAACTGGATTATCCCAACTAATTGGAGTATTGTACTTTCTACCATACAAGGCTTCAAATGAACTCATCTTTAGAGAAGCATGATATCCATTATTATATGCAAACTCTACAAAATACATGTAGTCTTCCCATTTTGATGGTTGATCCATCACATACATTCTTAGCATATATTCAATAACTTAACTAATTCTCTCATTCTGCCCATTTGTCTGTGGATGATATGTTGTACTTAAATTCAAGTTTCTTCCAAATCCGTTGAATGTACTCTTTCAAAAAAATTAATTAAGTATTGGATCTCTATCTGAAACTATTGCCTTAGGTATCCCATGTAACCTGACAATCTCTTTCATATAAATATATTCTATATTAGTTGCTTTATGAGTTGACTTGACTATTATAAAGTGAGCAACTTTTGTTAACTCATACACCACCACCATGATGGAATCATGTTGCTTTCTCATATTGGGTAACTCAGTTATGAAGTCAATGGTCACCACATCCCATTTCCGCTCAAGTACTGGCAATGGTTGAAGCAATCCGACTGGGTGTATATGCTCAACCTTTACTCTTTGACATTTAATGCACCTTGCCATATATTCAATTATATATTTCTTCATTCTTGGCCAAAAGTATTAGCTTTTTGTTGTTGCAATTGTATTTTGGTATCTAGGATACCCTACATATGAAAAGTTATGCATCTAATTCATTACCAATTTCCTTAATTCCCATGAATTAGGATCATAAAATCTACTTTGTATATATTAATTCCACCATCTTCCAACTTGCAACCTTCATATTTTTTATGTACATTTTCTTATTGTAATTGTTGTTTATGTTCATCTAAGACGACAGTCTCAGGAATTTTGGTTTTTAAATTAGATTTGCACATACTAATGGTTGAATCATGCATGTCATGAACACTTTTATTGAGTACATCAACAACTTTGTTCTCCTTTCCATTAATATGTTTGATATCAAAATCAAGGTCACACAGAAATTCGAACCATCTTATTTATCTTGCATTCATATTTTGCTTCTCAAACTTCCTTAGCCCACTATGATCTATTCTCAACTCAAATTTGTTGCACTTATGCTCAACCTTTACTCTTTGACATTTCATGCACCTTGCTATATATTCAACAATATCTTTCTCCATCCTTGGCCAAAAGTATTGACTTTTTACTGTTGCATGATTGTCTTTTGGTATCCAAGATACCCTGCATATGAAACATTATGCATCTCGTTCATTTCCAATTTCCTTAATACCCATGAATTAGGAACATAAACTCTACTTTTGTATATAAGAATTCCATCGTCTTCCAACCTGTAACCTTCATATATATGATGTACATGTTCTCATTGTAATTCTTGTTTTACTTGAAGGTAATGTTCATATGAGACGATAGTCTCAAGAATTATGGTTTTTAAATTAGATTTGCACATACTAATTGTTGAAGCATGCATAGCAAAAGACTTCTAGTGAGTACATCGACAGACTTGTTCTCCATGCCTTTAATATGTTTGATATCAAAATCAAACTCACACATAAATTCCAACCATATTATTTATCTTGCATTTAGATTTTGCTTCTCAAACAAATAACTTAGCCCACTATGATATATTCCCAACTCAAATTTGTTGCCCATGAGATAATGCCTCCACATATTTTATACATGCGCAATAGCAGAGTTCCAAGTCGTGTGTGGCATACTTCCTCTCATGCTCTTGAAGCTTCCTGGATTCATAACAAATCACGTGTCTATTTTGCATAAGGATTCCACCAATTCCTTCTTGGCAAGCATCTGTACATACCACAAAATTTCATTTGGATCAATAATATTGAGAATTAGTGTACTAGTGAACAATCTCTTTAATTGTTGGAAACTTTCTTCACATTGTGGTGTCCACTTAAACTTCCTTTCTTTCGTATACAATGATGTATTTGGATGTGCCACTTTGGAGAAGCCCTTTATAAATATCTTGTAATACCCATCTAATCCCACAAATGTCCTTTCTTCTAATACATTCTTGGGTGTAGGCCATCCCATTATTGCTTCTATCTTCTCTGGATCCACTACTATTCCTTCTTCAAAGATGATATGTCCTAAGTAATGAATTTGTCTTTGATAGAAAGAACATTTACTCAACTTAACATAAAATTGATGTTCTCTTAACACTTGTAGTACCTATCTCAGATGTTCCTCATGCTCTTCTTTGTCTTTGTGCAAATAAGAATGTCATCCAAAAATACAAGGAAAAATTTTTCTAGATACTTTTTAAATATCCCATTCATCAAGAAGTACATATATGTAGCTACTGCATTTGTTAACCCAATTGGCACCACCGTAAACTCGTAATGACCATATTTGGTCCTGAAGGGTGTCTTTCTAATTTGTTCTTCTTTTTACCTCGCATGATGGTAACTTGATCTCAAATCTATCTTTGAGAAAATATTTGCTCCTCTTATTTGATCAAACAAGTCATCAATTCTAGGAAGTGGATATTTATTCCTCATAGTAACCTCGTTCAACTATCTAAAGTCAATTCACAACCTCATAGTTCCATCCTTTTTCTTTACAAATAGTAATAGTGCTCTCAAAGGAGGCACACTTGGGCGTATATACCCTTTCGTCAACAATTCTTTTAATTGCGTATGTAACTCTTTTAACTTGGGTGTACTCATTCTGTAGAAAATTTTAGAACCTAGGGCAGCTCCAGGCATCAAATTAATAGAGAAATCAATATATATTTTTGGTGCTAATCCTAGTATTTCTTCAAACACATCTACAAAATCTTGCAATACTGGTAATTTTTCATAGCTTGGGATTTTACATTTCTCTTGTTCTTCCACATGAGTTGCATACAACTGACATCCTTTTCTGAAACCTCTCTTCAATTGCCAGGATGAAATTTCTATATGGATATAGGCCTTGGAATGTCTTTCACAATATTTTGTTACCCTTCTTCATCGAGATAGGTAAATGGTTTTTTTATGACAAATTAATACCACATGGTGTGCGTATAACTAATCCATCCCATTAAGCACATCATGAACCAAGTGGTATTATGTTCAAATTTGCGAAAGTGTTTATTCTGTTCATATCCAATAAACAACCCTTTACTAATTCATTAATATTTCTTTTTGTTCAATAGCCAACTAAACCATTCACGATCATTTATGCTTACTTTTCTTTAGATTAAAAATTTCTACCAAATTAGGAGCAATATAACTATGACTTGCTCCTGAATCAATGATAATAACAATAGGTTGATTGGAAATTTTAAGTTCAACCTTATTCATGTTGAATTGATGATTTTCCTGTTTATTGTCCAAGGCTGCATATATCCTTATTATGTCTCTTCTTTTAGGACAATCTTTCTACAATTGGTTTCCTTCACATCCCCAACATCTTAATTACTGTTCGGTTCCTTTTCCAATATATTATGTCATCCTGGGCCCATTTTTAGTTGGATTGTTTTCTTGATATGAATTTTGTTGGTTTATGAAAAAAGATGGCTTGAATCTTTTCTTCCTTTCATCCTGCTTATCCATCCTCTTATCTCTCTGAGACTTCTAAAAACTTTCCTTTCCTTTGTTCTGATCATATATGTACTTGGCCTTTTGGATTGTTTATTCAAGGGTATTGGGTTTGCCATACTAAATTATATCCATGTAAAATAAAGGCATACCACTTAAAAACATGCGTATCCTTACCTTATTCTCATTAACAAACTCAACATATATTAGTAGTTCTAAGAACTTCTTTTCATACTCATCCATGCTTATGTTTCATAACTCGAGTCCAAAGAACTCTTCTGTATTCTTATTATTATAATGATATGATAAGTACTTTTATTTTTATTTTTCTGGAAGTACTTCTTGAATTGCCTCCATGAAATCCTCTTTTCACTAATATGCTTGATTTGAACTAACTAGTCCCACCAAATGGAAGCCTTTCCCTGTAAGTTGTAAGTGGAAATCCTAGCTTCTCGGGGAGGAGTAATTATATAGTTGAAGATATTTTTTCTTTCCCAATAACCAAGCTTCAACATCTTCTCCCTTTTTATGTCACCATAAAATGTGGGAGGTTTATTTTTTCTAAGTTTCCATTGCAATTTATCTTCCACATGCCTTATTTTATGATGTTTTAATGAAGACATTTATGGATAGTTGCTTGTCCCTTCAGACCTATATGGCTTCCTGGCTACATAATGTGGTGAGTAGCACTGCTTATGACTCATGATATCATTTTAGAGTGTAAATATCTCTCATGAGATCTCTTCCTTGAGCCTTCTCTTTCTTCTTCCTCTTGGATTGAGGTTAAGCCCATTTTCCTTTTCCTTTGTAACATATTTAGAGTTTGCATCAATTGATTATATTATTCTTGGGCCCACAACATCCTTTCATTTTCTGCCCTACAACTTTGTACCTCCATTCTCAGGCTCCTCACTATCTCCACAAATTCTAATGGATTGATTTTTTCGTTATTCCCATTTGTTTCTACTTCTGCATTTCCCACACTGATATCCTGACCTCAAATGTATTCTTCATAGTTGTATGGAAGCTCCCCTTCTTCCATTTTATTTTCCATGCTTCTCAGGAAACATGTCCCATGACTGATTCTAATGTCAAATTGTATATGCAATATGTTAATGTCATTACATTTGCTAGATAAACTTTAATTCAGAAATTCAAATAATTGTTTTCCTATATACATGTCTATACTTTTCTTTTAATTTGGGAAATCACCCATTCGACATTTCTGTCAAATAACACCTACAAGTCCCTTTCCTATTTAATTCCTGAAAGGATACATAATAACCTCTTCTGGAAACGTGTTTATGTTTAATATCCTTCTATTAAGATTCCCAAAATTCACCATCTCTACCAAATTTGACATTGTTCTATGGCTGCACTAATTCTCAATAACCAACTTATGCGACATGTGGAATACAATCTAGAGATAACTAGAAAGAACTTTTGTATTTGGTGTTGATAGCCGATACAACTTTTAGATCCCGGAAATCAAGCTTTGAAGCCACAGTCTTTTTCTAATTGTTCTTGGCCTTTCATGGCATCACATTAATCCCTTTTCCCAACAATGTGATCTAAGTTGCATCTTATATTTACGCCAATGGTTCATATCAACCCGTCAACCGTGTGTGATTAGATCCTATACATTTGTGACACTTTTTCACTTTCCTTCATGATTTTTCGATCAACGATAAATGACTTTTATGCTTGTCAATAAGTGGTTTTTTGTCAATGGTAAATGGTTTTATAGTTGATGGTAAGTGGTTTTCCATCAACAACAATTGATTTTCCGTTAATGATCAATAGTATCCATCACCGATTTCCTCCTTTCTGGAAACTTCACATGTGTGGAAACACACCTTGCACGAATGGTCATGATCTATTTTCCCCATGGGTCTAGATTTAATCTTGATTGTTTGCACAACTCTCCTTAGGATAATCCATGTTCAACTCTTTGTGCATGAATGGTCTAGATATATTGATCAAACTTGAGTGACCAAATCCTAGTTGTCAACGCCTAGGGCATCGTCGTTAACTTCCATGCAGTTGGTCTTGCACAAGTGGTCATATCTACTTAGGAGGAACATGCCCACTCAATCCAGGTCATCCGTGACATGCACCTTGTATTAAATTGTGAAAATGATTCATCTCTTACGATCTAACATGCTCGATGCGATCTCAATCATTAGAATTGGGGTTGTTTCTCCACATCTAAACTAGATTCTTTGAGATTCATCATAGTATCCAAGATTCTTTGAGAAGTCTAAGTCCACAGTAGATACAACTAGGATTTTGTAGATTCCATGATTTTTCTAGATAAAACAAAATCCCATTTGGTTTCCATCCATGCATATGACCCCTTCCGGTGTTTCCACCTATACTTTGAATCCACATCGTTAGTCCATGTCATATCCACCTACCCATGTGGCTATTCCACATAATATCTGACTACCCATGTGGCTAGTACACATTATAACTACTTGTCCACATGGTAATTGTGGGTCTCGCATCAAAATTTATGAAAATTAAAAAAACAATCTTAAACACTTAAATTTTGACTTTTATAACCATGTGGCCAAAACTAAAGTTACATTTGGCATTTTCATGTCAACAAGTGGCGAACATGAGAATACACCTGGCCTTTTCCTTTAACTATAAATTTTTTGTTAGTTACATAGTTGGAATCTTGGCATTGGTTCAAAATTTTACCAAAAATCTCTTAGACCTGAACCGATTCATATGGATTTTTATATCACTAGATCCTAGGTTGGTTATGATAATACCTTTTGGGCCCAAAAACCACGATTCCATAAGGACATTTCATCGAACAACTACCATACGAATTGTAATTTTCCCCTTATTTGCATAGAATACTCTCTAAAACTCTAAAATTTTACTTCATATGCCCTCCAATCTGGCCTAAACTTTTAAACAACTATTATGATGTTCACTTAAGACTTGAATTAAGTAAATGGGGGATTCCATACTATTTTTTCCCAAATTTCTCACACACATTTATTCCAATACTTCATGTGCAACCTTTGATTTCTGCTTATAAAACAAAGTTCGGCCCATGCAATCCCAATACTATAACCTCAGGCTCAATACCACTTTGTAATTTCGCCGATCGACCCGGTATTACTTTTTCGCTAACAAGGAATCCATTGTTCTGAATTGAAACCAGTCTATCACTTATACCTAATATTCCCATGGAATTCCTTTAATTTAATAGCAGAAAACTCTGTCACGTACTTGACAGCCTTTTCCATCCATGGAGACCAAGGGGTACTTGGATTTCACCTAGAAAACTTAGCTAATGACAACATTCCAAACATCCATTATTTCTAGACAATTACACTATGAAATTTAAACAATATGGTCAGCCAATTATCATATGCATATATTATATTTTTCAAGCAATTCTAGCATGTAACCAATCACACAATGCCAAGCAATTCTATGCATTTTTTTTTAACAAAAACTGTTTAGGAGCTTTTTATATAAAAAAATGAATGACAGAGTATTACAATATCCTAGACACCGACTTCTCGCAAAGGAAGATAAAGTCTATTCCACCTTGTGCTTCTTTTTCCGATCTATTTTTATCATCCCCAATTCCTATTCGGTGAGAGCTGAAACTCCTTATAAACCGCCCAAGCATGAGGATATAAAAACAGAGCATTCAAAGAATGTGAAGATATGGTTCGCTATAAAGGAATCCAGTTCCTCTCCAGGTCCTGTTGATCACATGACAGGCTTCCACACTCTAGTTCCACTCCCTAGTTGGCCATTTTATCAGCATATGTGTTGTTTTCTCTCAAAATGTGAAGGAAGTTGATGGATTTATATTCATTTGCCATGCATTTGAGAAGCTGATGTGTTTTGGTTACTGGGCTCCTTCTATTCCTTACTAGATTCCTTGCCTCTCCAATAACCATGCACAAGTCTCCAAAGACTGCCAATTCCTCAATGGATTCTTTCCTTTCCAACTCTAGTCCTTTTATTAAAGCTAACCATTTTGCCCCATTGTTAGTCTTTTTGTCGATTCCCCATGCATACTCTTTCAAATTGATGCCTTCCAAGTTGAAATACAAGAAATTCTACGCATTTAAACATTGACATAGTAGTAAATTAAATAGGATGTAAACACATATATCAATCCATGGAATTCATACACAGTTATGCACTTATCTGTTTAATTTTCCTCGAACTAGATATAAACAAAGGACATTGCTCCTAGCCGTAGGCTCTTTGTCAAGCCATTTCTTTCTTTAAAAGAGGTCACCCCTGATATGGGGCTATCAATCCACAAGGGCGAATCTCTTCCCCAAGAGCTCTACATAGCTCAATATCTCATGCAACTGCCTGGTGTAGAAACCCCCTCCACAACTGTCCCAATCCTCAATTATTCTTCCCCATCAACTTGCACAATTCCAAAAACAAGCCCCCTTCTATGAGATAATAGTACCTAGGGCGACCTCTAGTTCCCTTCTATCACTCCAACACAAGCCGAACATGACATATCTGAATTGGGACTCCAGGGCTCAATTTGCAGTCAAGGTTCCTCTCATAAGAGTATAATATCCTAGCGCCAATATCTCTAGGGTCAATGGTATTGATAGGTCTCTCACATATTACATATTTGGTCCTTTCTCTTAGGTACCAGTCTCCGAGCATTCCAAGGTGATGGCCATAATGAGGAGGAATGAATCCCGTCTCAAACTAAATTCTCACTTTTCATATGCAAGGTTTTAGGCTTCCACGTGACTTAATCAAGACATAACCCCCCAATCATGATTTAGGAACTTTGGTTCAATGGTTAAGGTTAAGGCTAAGGAGATAAGTTAATCCCAGTAGGGTCATTTTCACTTACCCCACTATCACTTCCCCTATTGTGGAGTCATAACCCCATCTCTTCTTCGTCCTTCATCCTCTGCAATGGTCAGAGATTTTATATTAATATTAAAAATGTACATATTTACAAAGTCTTGGTCACCCTTGACCATTTGTTTATGGCTTCTAGCCTTTACATCAATATATGCAAGGTTACATTACGGGTCAAAAATTGGGGTATTACAATGCTAGTGATTCATACATGGTAGCAACACAACATGCTCAGTATTCCTGACACACACACACACACACACACACACACACACACACACACACACACACAGATATAGGGTCATGGTATCAACAACCAAACAATAAAACAATTTCTTGACAAAATAAGCAAACAATCAAGAGGGGAGGTGGAATGGAAGAAAAATGTGTGGATTATGAGGATGTGAATGAATTTATTTTGAATTCGGTCTTTAGTATAAGGGAGGAGCTAATAAAAACATGGAAACGTATTAGGGAATTCAACAATGAGGTAAACTATTTTTTTCCAAGGAAAAAAAGCGTAATTTCATTCATCTTTCGAGATCAAAATTACATTCTGAGTGTTCACTAAAGAGTGACTTTCTGTAGACCAAAACTGGTACTAAGAGCGGGACTGAAGTGTCTCCGAATAGAGAATTTCTACATGTGCATACGCAGATGCATTTCCATGATATGGTTCACATAACTTCAAAAAAATATGAGGTTCTGTTTTACACATTCAAGTGTCATTACATACAGCCGAGATATTAGACTGAAAATATTTAATGTCATCCGATATCCCATATTGATAACAAGAATAGAGCTAGAATAAAAAACAAGTGCTGAATCAAAAGAACAGCATTCTGTCCCTTCAACCGAGAATCAAAAATCACGGCCTGAAAATCTGTTATACACATTCCAGTGTCATTACATACAGCCGAGAAATAGACTGATAATATATTATGTCATTCGATATCCCATATCAATAGCAAGTATAGTTCTAAAGTAAAAAAACGAGCTGAAAACAAAAGAACAGTGTGCTGTCCCTGCAACCGAGAATCAAAAAAGAGGCCTGAACCAAATGAACAGGAGTCGCGGTCTGTCCTTTCAGCCAATAATTAATCATTGTATGGCCGATGATAAAAGGCCTGTTGTCTACCATTTACCATTTCTTTCACCAACCAGGTACCTTCAGCCAACCGGAGCCCTTCCTTGGAAGCTTTGTCCGCTTCCTTGTTGTTTTCTCTGAAAACATGCCTGCAAGTAAAAGTTTCAAGACGTTGAAGAAGCTGACGAATAGAGGTAATAACATGTGCAAGTCTCATATGTCTGCAAGCTTGAGTATGATTTATCCAGTTTATTACATTCAAAGAGTCTCCCATAAAATTAAGAACAGTACATCCTTTCTCTAATGCGAACATCAACAGTAGTTTAAGGCTGAATAACTCAGCAAAGTTATTTGTGCCCCCCCTGAGTCCCATAGACAAAACATACGAAAGGTTTTATGATATGTGAAGAACTGCTCCTCCACCACACATATTGTTATGTGCTGCTCCGTCAAAAAAAGCCCACGGGGAAGATCTGTCTATATCCACCCCTAACATCCTTCGCTCTCTGGCAGCCCTTATATGGGCAGGAAAAGAATTGAAGAGCCCCACAGCCATCATCCCTGTAATAGCTGGTGTACTTGATAAATCCTTGAAGATTGCCTTGTTGCGTGCAATCCAAATTCCCCAGATGACCAACAGAGGCAGCATTTTAAATTGCTTATGAGTAATCCTGCTCCACTAGGAATCCCAAGCACTCCCAATTGAAACCCCTTCCCACAGATAATTGACCCCGACCACCAAAGAGACTTCCTTCCAGACTTCAATGGAAAAGCAGCAAGATAGGAACAGATGATAAGTAGTTTCCAATTCTTTTTTACACAAAACACACCATCCCGGCCCTTGAAAGGAACGTTTCTGCAGCATCTCCCAAGAAGGTACTTTGTTATTCAGCACACACCACATAAACAGTTTGGTTTTTGCAGTACATTTAAGCTTCCACAAAGGCTTCCACCACCAGACTTCATCCCTATTTTCCATTTCAACATTTAAAGATAAATACCCTGCCTTTGGAGAATATGCACCTCCCGGATTAGCATCCCAAACCAGAGTATCTTCTTGATCAGAGAGTACAATATGCGCTCGAATCAGCTCCCTAATGTAACCCTCCATCAAAACAGTACCCCTTTCACCCAGCCCTAAAGAGTTGGCCCTTCTCCAGAGTTGCGTCCAAGGTTCATCAGGCCGTGGAATAGCTAGCTGATTAAGTGAAATAACTCCAACGTGGCCCAGATCCTCTATAATATCAGGAGGGATTATGTGCTGTTGTGAGCTACCCATCCAAGGATCCCTACCGATCAGAAAATTTTCCCCATTCCCTACATCCCAAGCTAAACTGTTCTCGATCAAAGAGAAAGAATTGACAATCGCTTTCCAAATCACTGATCCTCCTGAGTGAGTTTTCCTGGGATTTCTGATCCAATCTATTAAGCTCTCATGAGGAATGTATTTCTTCTTGATCACCCCAGTCCAAAGGCTGCTAGTTTT